>OMNN01098650.1:0-10494 GCA_900302755.1 Chromis chromis
GCAGTAAGACACACACACACACACACACACACACAAACACACACACACACACACACACACACACACACACACACACACACACACACACACAATAAATAAAAAATAAAAAAGAAGCTTAGGCTGGGATGAGAAAATAATATGAATAAAGGTGATGATAAGAGCAGCAGCAGCGTTAATAACTGGAGGCCTGATGTTATTTTCAGGTGTGGATGAAACAGCAGCAGATCTGTCTGCTGCGCACAACACAGCGTTTGTGCTTTTCTACCTAGAACCACTGTCTGATCATGTAGCCTTATATATATATATATTTATTTATATACGTGTGTGTGTGTGTATGTCGGAGATAGTGGCTGCTCGTGCGTGTGCGCGTAACGGTGGCGAGAGTGCGCGTCAGGGGCTTATTTGGATTAGTCGGTGTTTTCCTTTACAAAACAGCTCCAGAGGCATCGTGGTGGAGTAAAAAAGGCCCGGCGCAGCCTCCCTCCGAGGTGTTCTTTTTTTTTTTTTTTTGGGCGGCGGTGTGTTGAAGCAGCCTGCTGAAATATGTATATCTATATATCTATATATATATGTATTTATTTAAGATGACCACACTGTTGGCACATCACACACACACACGAGATCAGTTGTATATGGAGCCCCGGCAATAAGGCTGCTGCTGCCCACAGCTCTGTAGTCTTATCTGCGTCAGTGTGTGTAGGCCTGTGTACCTGCTCCAAACCCTGCACAAGTACACAACTGCACGGCACCCAGTGGAGGATGGATGGATGGATGGAGAGGGGATGGGGGGGGGGCTTTCTGAAGGCAGACAGACAGACTGGAGCTATAGGCGTCACATCATCAGCCCATCATGGATACAGTTTACTCTGGTAACATGATTAGAACAGTTGGCTGCAAGAAAGTCTATCAGGAGCCTGTGCATTGTGGCTTTTCCTCCATTTGTCTGTCAGTTTTGCAACAGATTCAGCAGCTGTTGTGTTTAAAGCATATAGAAAACTTTCCCAAAGAATATTAGGCCTGTCAGCTTTGGAAATTAATTGAATATTTTTTTAAAAACAACTCATGCTTTAGACAGATGAAGTGTCTGCTCATTAAACAGCTGCATTCTGACAGTTTATTTCAAAAAAAGAAGCAGTTTAACACCTAAAAACCGGCAAATCCAAGTAGTTTCCTCCCTGATCATATGAGAATCTGACAAAAACGAAACAATTTATAATTCAAACTGTAATTAACATACTAAAATAATCCCTAGAATTGCTGCTGTTCATTGTCATCTCCTGGAAAACTTTATAAAATATATAACTTCCCCATTTAAAAGACAAAACAAAGGATTGACTGTGTTCTTAAAAATAAATCAAGTAAACAATGATTCATTCTTTCTTGCCAAGACGTCACGTGCCTATTAGATATTTTATAATGCATTTTTAGAGCTGTGATTTTATCAAAACATGTGAAGAATAATGTAAATTGTGGCATTATTAGGCCATTTTTTCTATCTTTATGAAAAACTTTTGTAATTTTCTCCTATGTCTAGTAATAAATACAAGTATTATGAATAATATCAACAATACAAGATGCCACTGTGTAAATGCACGTTTTTGTAGTGGTTCACATTATAGTGACCTTCCAATGTGCCGCAGATTAAACTCTTCTAGTGGAATCACATGTAGCCTGTAAAAGATTTAGTTCAGTTTTGTAAAATACACACATTTCTTATGTCATACTTGCATTTTTGGAGGGTTTATGTGTAAAAATATAGCAAACAAGCAAGCTAGTTTCAGTATCTGTATGTAAATTAACTTGCACTTTTGGCTCCAGACTTAACGGTGTTTGTGATTTTTGCTCAGTTTTTCCTGTTTTATTTCTCCACAGATACATCGCCAATCAAAACAGGTTGTTCGACATCAGCGACAGCAGTCTGAGGCACTACATCAACCTCAGAAACCTGTAAGCATCACACATTTTTCAGCTTTGGATACGGTTAAAATAACTGAAAGTAACTCTACACTTTAACCTCCAACAGGACGGTGACCAAGACAAGATTGACGTCTATATCAGCAGACGCTTTTTTTAACAACACAAGACTTCAATATGTGTAAGAGGCACTTTAAAGTTGTTTCAGTATGTGCACATGAGATGTCTTGTTGGGATTTTTATTGTTTTTTTTTTTCCCTTTTAGAAATCTCAGAGACAATAACCTGTCAACACTGTCATGGAGAACGTTTCAGAACTTTAACATTTCATTTCCGTAAGTGGCGCATGCACATAAAATTGTTAAAACATCTTCCTTTTGTTTTTGCAAAGTCTCTCATAATGTGCTGGTTTTTTTTTTTAACTTCTAGGCTCCTCTTGTCTGGAAACCCTTTGGATTGCGTTTGCGAGAACTTGTGGATCAAACTGAGGCTCCAAGAAGAACCAAACAATTCAGACCTGACATGCATCGACGAAAGAGGAGTGGCGAGGGACTTTTTGACGCTCACCCCGCCAGACTGTGGTAACGTGAAACCGTGTTATAACAGGAGAAGCTTTGCATCCGTTATTGACCATTAGAGAGGCTCCAAATAGAAATCGAAACGAAGACGGGAAGAAACACGGAAGCGAATCAATCTATTTTGTATCCGATCGCATGTTTAGTTCTGCTGTTTGTTTCTTGCAGTGGTTCCCACAGTGGAGGTCACCCCCAGAACCTTGACCCAGATGCAGGGGACTAATGCCAAAGCTGTGTGTCAGGCCTCGGGTTCCCCTCCCCCTGAGATCCTGTGGAACCTGGATATGTTGTCGACCCACTGCGAGGTGAGATAGATTTAAACCTCACAGTCTACTACTTCTGGGTTCCTGATTTTTTTTTAAGATTTTGCTTTTTGAGTGAATAGATAATGACTTGGAGGCCTTGGTAATGAGCTAGAGTGAAATTTCAAAGCTGCTTCTGTGAACTACAATGAACTGAAGGCCATGGGAGAGCTGTAGACTGGAGACTTGAGTTTGGCTTAAGGGATCATTTTGGTGATTTTCTTTTATCAAATCCAATGAAAAAAACAAAATCAACTACCAAACTAGTCCCACTAACATGCCTGTGTAGCCAAACACCGATAAAGCTAAGTCCTCCTGTCATAAGGTTCCACTGTTACCAACAACCTTTAAACACACATTCCTTCATTAACACAACCCCTATAGATCAAATCTCAAAATTATCTGATCTATATTACAACAGTGTAACTCCTGTTTGAGGAAAATCTACAAAAACTCCTACAGTGTCCAAATGTTTTAGGAGAATATCATCAAAACATTTACATGTCAAGGGACCAGTGGATGTAGAGCTGAGTGCGGTAAAGTGAGGAAAGTGTTGAGAGATGGACATGTTGGACTCTGCGTGAGAAATAAGAAAATATAGAACATAACTTGCTTTTGAATTTCAGCCACGAAAAGGACTTTTGGAGACTTGAATTGGACTTGACTGTTGTGAGACTAGTTTAGCACCAGAGACGCTTTACAGTCCAAGTTAACCTGTTTGAATATATACAGTATATATAATGCACACCAACACACCATTATTTAAATGATCAACAAGCATTCAGAGACTTGAAACACTTATATACACGTATATTTGCACATCCACAAACATTTTACCTATACAAATATATTAATCAGGCCATATAAAAGTGGACATAGGTTGGTTGGGTTTGTATTCTACCTTTAGCTAAATATTTCAACTAGAAGTAAGTGTTAACTGTTTATCTATAGTTTTTTGATAACTATTAGCTGTTTCAAACGTTGACCCCATCCACACTGTCAATTGTAAAGCCCATTAGAGGGCCATGTACTATTTTTAACCACATACAACCCAGTAGTTCTGACCAGCCAGACAATGTTTACAATAATTTCGTAGCAACTCAAAGATTTTGTATTATTGTCACAGAAAAGTGTACAGACTGTACAAAAATGCCTCCGTTTCTTTATGTAAACGAAGAATCCTTTTGTGCATGTTTTACTTAGTTAAAGTTTGTATGATTTAGGTTTGGCTGTGGATTTAGTTAAAGCTCTTGTACAAACGCCTAAACACTGTAGGGATGAAACCTACTTTGAGGAGCTCCAAAAACAAACTGCAGAACAGTAAAGACTGACCCAGAAACCTGCAGCCAAAAGAAAGAAACTAAAGGGTGGATGGACATGGTGTGATGTCTCAACAAGGACGCTTTTGACATGAGTCTTACATGCACTTATCTTATGTAATTGTACTTATCTTATAAGCTTTATTAACATATAAAAAACAAAAACCTTCGCAACTGTTCAAGGTTTTAATTTAATTGAGGGTTACATAAAAAAGCTTATCATACTTTTAATTAGTTCTCATGTACTTCTACATGGCTGTATTGCCTGCACAAGCAAATGATAAGAGTGAGTCACCAAAAAATGACCATTTGGCCTGCAGCGATGACTTTGTGCCACCCAATGTGAGTGATGATACCTATAAAAATGGTCACTGACCCTGTGAATTATTTTCTGTAAGTTGACTGTTTTAACTGGTAATGCATCTAAATTCGAACTGTTTTTAACCATTTACTGATTGAATTGAATTTTCAACTGTTTACCTGTAGCCAGTATTTAGCAAACTCTTTCCATTCCTTTCAGATGTTTAAACTTTAAGTAACTAAAGTTTCTGCCTTGCTTTGCCAACTTCCCTTCATGCTGTCCCAGTCAGTGGTCATGTTGATAATGTAAATAATAATGATCTGTTTGCAGATCGAACCTCTGGACACTGAGAGCCACCTCACCTTGTCAGGCCTGTCTCCTTACGATAACGGCAGGGTGATCGTATGCAGCGCCGAGAACATGGTCGGTCAGACCGAGGCCACCCTTCAGCTCAACATTCTCTGTAAGGACTTTAACTATGACATACATCTCTAGAAATTATATTTACATTACTGTGTCTAATTTGTCTAATTTCCTCTGTGATGAGCTTTTAAATGCTTCTTCTAGACCTTGTTTTTCCAGTGGAAGCAGAAGGCTCCTCACTTTGTTATCATTAGTGTCTCTCGGCAAATCTTATTGACTCTCCGTGTTTGCTGTCCATAACTCTTCCTCCTGTAAAGCTCCTCATGCCTCACTGTATCCCTCTGCTTGTTCAGTACCACCGCTCTCCTCAATCTCCTCTTCCCATTTTTTCCTGTTGTCACTGTTCGAATGTTGTGCGATCAGTCTCCCTTATCTTCCCCGACTGCATCTCGACTCTCTGAGCCCATAAATGTTGCTTTTCCTACCGGTTCTCTCTCCATCCCTGGTGTTTATTTCCTATCATCCCGCGATTACTCTTCCTCTACTGTTGCCTCCGTGTCAGTTGCCCCCACCATCGAGCAGCTACTGGCTCCAGAGCGGGACCACCACTGGTGCATCCCCTTCACCGTGATGGGGAACCCCAAGCCCGATCTGCAGTGGTACCACAAGGACCTTCCCCTCCAGGAGCAGGACTACATCCGCACCATGATCCACGTGTCCACCGAGAACGAGGACCACGGCTGCCTGCAGCTGGTCAACCCCACGCACATCCACAACGGCGAGTACAAGCTGGTGGTGACGAATAAGTACGGCCAGGACGAGAAGAAGGTCTTAGCCCTATTCATTGACCCGCCTAATATCACCAGACCAGGTGAGGTTCATTCACTATGAAGGCAGTTTATTTCTGAAGCTGAATGCTAACACATTCTATTCTTTTCTTTGTTATAGATGACGACTACTGTAAGTAATGATTCATCTTTATAACTTGTTATCATGATAATACCTGGATACAAAGTAAAAAGTGAACTCTGATGATGTCCATCTATCTTTCCTACTTTGCCCTGTGCCTCCATCGTCGCCCAGACACTGGTAGGTGACTAACTGGACTCAACATATAGCATTACACCCATCAGTCTGCATTACAACATATTTGCACTTGACATTGTTTTTACTTTTAAGTGTTCAGTATGTATTTTTACAGTAAGTGTCTCTCCAGACTCGCCGCTGCCTCCCTTGGACGACAGTGTAGCAGTAAGTAAAGCTAGTCAGTGTTTGCCATCTAAAGCACTGGTTTCCTGCTTTTTGACTTTTAAAACAAATGTTTACAATCTATTTGTCTTTGTGTGTTTCAATTATTTTTATTTAGTTCATTTCAGCATCTTTCCAATCCTGTACATAATTTCATGACCCCTCAGATTTAACCCTCTGAACCCCAAAACCTGCTGGTCAGTTTCAAAGACATGTTTTAATTTTTTTAAATCCCCCAAATGACAGCATTTGTCAGAATCTGTATAAACTGTCTCATTTTTTTTAAATTTTTTTTTTAAATCTCCAAAAAATAAAGCATTTGCCCCAGATCCTGTAAAAAAAAAAAAAAAACACAAAAACTTCTGCATTCACCAGCACAACCAAGAAGCCATTACCGACTCAGCTGCGACCAACAGTCACGTAACAGACATTCAGAGACTTTTCGGCTGAACTGCAGGCAGTGTTTACACAGAGCAGAGAGAAGAGAGACTGAGAGCAAAATAAAACATATTTGAATAATAAAATAAATGCAGCATGGCTCTAAAACAGTATACAGAGGAGCGAGTTGCCAGTGAGTTGTTGGAGGAGCCACCATTATATTCCAGTATTGATAATGTCTGTGAGCACTTTTGCTGAACATATTGATTTCAATTCTTAAAATTTTTGTAGGATAAATAATCAAAGAAATTCAACTCTTTTATGATTTATGCCGTTATAACTATGTCATACTGTACAAAATACATTTTACGTTCTCTCTACTTCTAGCCATGGTTGTGCTGTTTCCATAGAGGTAAGGACTGAAAAATAAACCTACAGTGAGCCTAAAATGGCCAGAAACTGTTTGGAGTTCAGAGGGTTATTTGTGGCTCCCTAACGTTTTTCTTGACAGCTCCGTTTCACACTGTCTTTCTTTTCCTTCCCAGGTATACGTAGTCGTGGGAATCGCTGGAGTTGCCTTGACCGGCTGCGTTCTGATGGTGATCATTCTGAAATATGGAAGAAACTCCAAGTTTGGTATTAAAGGTGAACTCACTTTCTTAAAGGAGTAAAATGACATTTTGGGAACTATACCTATGTGCTTCCTTGCACTTCCTTCACTTGCATAGCTGTTAAATGTGAAGCTACAGTCAGCAGACAACTAGTTTATTGTACAGACCCAGGCTAGTTGTTTCCAGTCCTTGTGCTAAGCTAAGCTGTAATCATGGGCTGGTTGTAGCTTTGAATTTAATGCAGAGATATGGGTTAGTGTGTGAGTGTTATCAGTCTTTTTTATCTGACTCTTAATAAGAAGCTGCATTTCCCAAAATGTTGACCTATTCCTTTTCTTCTTAAATTTTTTTTTTTTTTTACAGGTGTTGACTTGGTAACCACCAAAGCCTAGCCCAAATAAGATTTAACCAGCTGTGTATAAACAGTCAATAAATGATTTGTTATAGTGTTATGTAACTGAATTTGACATACATGTCACGTTTTAAGTACTAATAACTTTAGTTGTATAGCACAGTTTATACCAGTTTATAAAGTAAATGCATTAAAGGTGCTTTACGCTAAAAGGAGAATAAAATAAAATGAAAAAATAATAGTGATAGTGAAGACGATAAAACACAGGAGTCCATAATTATAGTAGTAGAAAAGGTCTGATACAAGTAAATGACAGGAAACTACATAAAAACTACATAAATGGGAGTCTACAAAAGTATGATTCAGGGTTTTATTTGCAGCCGTTTACTGAATTAAATGCTCTTACCTCCTCTGGATTAGTTCCCAGCAGCTTGACACAGACACAGAATACAGCATCTCTGGACGTCAAAGTTTTACTCTGGGGAACATTAAAGAGACCAGAGTTAGAGGATCTTAGGGATCTCAAAGGGGCAGAGCTAACCAACACGTCAGATAAAAAGTCAGGAGATAGTCCATTAGGCAATTTAAAAACTAAAAGCAAAATGTTCTAAAATGAATGAAAAGCCAATGAACAGCCTTTAAAACTGGAGTAATGTGTTTTTAGTCTTAGTTAGAGGAGTGTTCATGATTGAATCTGCTGACAACTCTTCTTGCTGTCAATCCATAACTGACCTGTAAACCGTTCATGAAAGCATGTTAAGGCTATAAAATGTATAAAACATTTTCTATTTCTAAATCTACATCCATTTTCTATGAGATATCTCTCAGTTTTGGAGCTTTTAATCTAAATCTAAAGACAGCATCTTGTGCTCTGGAAGACTATAACTAGTGTTTTTGGCTATCTTTCACAAATCGACAAAGAAAAATGTATAACTGACGAGTAAACAGTTCCTGAATACTACACTGTACACACATTAGCAAACCCATTCAGTGTGTTGTCAAGCATCCATTTACATTTATACACGCTTGTGGATTCTTCAATCGATTAGTAATATTACACAAATAGAATAATACATCTTAAAATGTCTTTATACCTGTTGTATTAAGTGATTATGTCTCAGGATGTTAAAAGCCAGTGTTAGTGCTGACTCAGAGCTGCTTGCAGTTCCCACTGTGTCAGTATAGAAACGACTACAGGAATTTGTGAGTCATGCTTTCATGTTGTTCAGGATGTCACCTGCCTGTGATGGTCTGATGTCTTTTATACGACCTGGAATCCCTCTTTCTGTCTCTTTTCTCTTCCTCTGTTATGACCAACACCCTGCACTTCTTCTTCGCTCATCTCTCCTCCTCCTATTTCCTCCTCCTCCTCCTCCTCTGTGGCTCCCTAGGCTCCTCCTCAGTCATCAGTAATGACGATGACTCTGCCAGCCCTCTTCATCACGTCTCCAATGGCAACAACACCCCGTCGTCCTCAGAGATGGGTCCAGACGCAGTGATCATTGGGATGACAAAAATTCCCGTCATTGAGAACCCACAGTACTTCCGTAACTCCGGCAGCATGCTGAAATCTGACACATGTGAGTTACCGCCTCGCTCGACAGACGCCGGGTAACCTGCACCTTTTCTGATAAATCCATGCAGGGATCAGTGCGAGGCGCCGTATTTGTTGTCAGCATCCTGCTGCATTGTGATCGGGACTCCTGCTCTGTGGGCCGTCTGGACAGCTAGCCCTCAGAGGATGTGTGGAAACACAAGCTCAGCAAGTCATCCATGGTTTCAAAGTCCTGTGTCTATTTCTAGCCATTTAAATGTGTACATTTGCAACTTTTTTCTATTTTTATCAGACAAATCCTACAATCTTAAGACACAACCTTGTGACTGGTATTTTTGGATTTCTGACACAAACTGACAATGAAAATGTGATTCCAGGGCATTAATTTGACCTGCATACCTCTGATATAGTTTGACCTAATTCCATTGAAGCCAATCCACATTTTACATGCACCAAATATCCACTTTATAATCAGTATGCCCACATGACCTTGACACTGATTTGACTTATTCTGCATTAAAGTTGTCCAGCACATCAAGAGACACAACATCGTGCTGAAGCGGGAGCTGGGAGAGGGAGCCTTCGGGAAGGTCTTTCTCGCTGAGTGCTACAACCTGACACCAGACCAGGAGAAGCTCCATGTGGCAGTCAAGGTAGAGACCAGGAAGCCGCTCGCTCAGATAATCAATGTGCTTTTGTTTCAGTTCGTTTTTCTATTGATTAGTTGTATATTCTTCTCATCGTGTGTCTCTTGTCCTCGTGTCCTTGCCTCTGGTCAGACCTTGAAGGAGGCCAGTGAGAGCGGCCGAGCAGACTTCTACAGAGAGGCCGAGCTCCTCACCAACCTGCAGCACGAACATATCGTCACCTTCTATGGAGTGTGTGTGGAGAGCGACCCGCTGATCATGGTGTTTGAATACATGAAGCACGGTGACCTGAACAAGTTCCTCAGGTGGGATCTTTTGACTGTAACATGTTAAATTAATACTTTTAGGATCAAAAGTTTAATGAGAAGTTTGATACTTATGCCATAGCTGTATCCTCTGAACCCCAAAACCTGCAGGCGGGACGTGAAAGACAAGTTTGTTTGTTTTTTAATATTAGCAAAATTACATCATTTATCAGAGCCAGAAACAATAGAAACAGAATTCTTATCAGATTTTTTACTTTCCGATTGTCCTTGAACTGTGCTGTTAGGAAAATTATCCAAATCTAAGCTTTAAAAATGCAATATTTCATCCAAATCACTTTGTTCTACAGAAAAGCAGATATTCCAGGAAGTAACAACAAACAGTTCAGCACAAAACCACAGCTTGTCAACTTTACACCTTTTTTTGTGTGTTTTTGTGCTGATTGTTGTTATTATTATTATTATTGTTGTGTTTTTATCTTATGCTCTTGAATTTCCTGCATCTTTCTTTTCATGTTTAATGTGCTGCTGGTTGCTTAAATTTCCCTCGGGATAAATAAAGTATCTACCTACCTACCTACCTATAACACAGTGACTATAACAGTGACTATAACAGTGACTATAACACAGTGACTATAACACAGTGATTATAACAGTGACTATAACA
>OMNN01098650.1:10514-22829 GCA_900302755.1 Chromis chromis
ATTGTTGTGTTTTTATCTTATGCTCTTGAATTTCCTGCATCTTTCTTTTCATGTTTAATGTGCTGCTGGTTGCTTAAATTTCCCTCGGGATAAATAAAGTATCTACCTACCTACCTACCTACCTGATTAAATAAACATAATTTGACGTGTTAGCTTTAAACGTGATGGTGGGTGGATTTTGTTACCCCATGTATCCAGTCTTAAGCTAAACTAAGCTAAGCTAACCAGCCTGTAGCAGAAAGATATTAGAGATGCTATTAGTGTGTACTTTGCAATGAAGGTATGTCCGAGTGACATTATGACATATTCTCTGAGATGATAGAAGTTTTAGAAGTATTTCTACTGAGGTAGCTATCTATTTAATGTAGTACGCTTAATCAGTATTACAAACCCGTCATTAGGCCTGTTTAATATCTAAACTGAATAGATTCTAGGGCTGGTCCCGAATATTCGAATATCCGAATATTCAGTCGTTGTGGTGGTATTCGGATAATAATTTTGATATTTGAATAATTGCGCGCACCCCCGCTGGGTGCCGGCGAGCATCGCCTAGGCTCTAGTATGCCACCTAGCATCGCCGCCCAGGGTCTAGTACGCCAACGAGGTTCTAGTCCATGGACCTACCAACTCCCGTGTCACGCTCCACTTCACCCGTGTTAGTAAACGAATAATTGTATTTTAAGTCATCAATTTTAATAATAACAAACAATAATAACACAATAATGAGTTGATGACAGAAAATGAATCTGTAAAACTTTTGGCTGCCAGAAGTTCAGAGGTTCCAGCATTTTCAAAGTAATGTTGGTGTTTAAAAAAAATTAAAAAATCTTAGATGACATGATGTGAGTTTGTGATGGAGGGTCGTCAAACAAAGCACCTTGGCCTCGAAAGAAAATGTGTGAAAGTAGTTTTTTCTGGTTTTACAGATTCCATTTATTGGTTAATCAAGATATATAATGTTTATTGTTTTCTTATTTTCCCCCCTCTCTCTAAAAAAAGTGAGAAACCAGGGAAATTGCCAATTAGAATTTCTCAGAGCAGGGTCATGACTACTTGTGTTGACACAACTAGCCAATAGTCCAAAACCTAAAGGTATTTAGTTTACTATAACAAAGCAAGGTAAATAATTGAGTGACTGGAACAAATGTTTGGCATTGTCATGTAGAAAAAATATTATCAGAATATTTGCAGATATTACTTTTTTTTGTTTGTTAATTTCTCAGCTCTAAGTCATTCTCACCAAATGTACAGTATGTTACAGTGACATATCACGCTAATGACAGACTCGTCAATAGTAGTTTTACATTCTGCTGCAGGATCCTGGTGTATTTTCTAACCTACCCACTGGTTTCTGGGTGCAGGTCCCACGGTCCTGATGCAGTGCTCATGGCAGACGGTCAACACAGTATCCTGGTGGAGCTCACTCAGTCCCAGATGCTGCACATTGCCCAACAGATTGCTGCTGGCATGGTCTACCTGGCCTCCCAGCACTTTGTCCACAGAGACCTGGCAACGAGGAACTGCCTGGTCGGAGAAAACCTGCTGGTCAAGATAGGAGACTTTGGCATGTCCAGAGATGTTTACAGCACTGACTACTACAGAGTGAGTATTTTAGATTATTTCCCCTTTCCTTACCTCATTTTGCTCCCAGTCACTTACTCACACAGATGCACATTCATGCACACTCACAACCTTTCTGATCTATATACACAGAAATATGGAAATGTTCGCTCATACGCATAAATGTGTAATTAGAATTTTATTCCAGTTTGGGTCTGAAATAACTGTGTAGCTGCAGAAATGACAATTTTAACCAGAGGTATTTTATCTATTTTTAATACCATTTAAATGCAAATTCTATAATCTGCATAAAATTACTGTTTCCATGGTAATGAGGGCCAACAGTGCTAAAAATGCATGGGCAGTTTTCCTTCTTCCCAAGGCAAGGTGTTAATACGTCCCTTCACTCTGCATGAACGGCATCACCTTTAACCACATGTCATGTTATGGAGCACTGTATGAAGTGAAGTTTACACTCATATAAGCACCTGATTTTACAACACAGGTCAATGAAACAAAAGAATAACAAGTGTTACGTTGAGGAGAAGATGGATTCATTTTGTTTCCTCAGCCTTTGTGTCTTAGATCCCAGCTTGAATCCCACAGTGCCCTCTGCTGCCTGAAGTGGAGTCAGAAATCCAAACACATGCACAGAAAACATGTCTGAGATGCATTTCCTTGATGTGATAAGATCACCTTAAAGAGGGCCGACGCCAACTCCCGATATCAGACGCTTTTATCGAATGGAAGGCAAATGCATGAACAATCTGTCTGATCGGCTGTAATGCTGCTCTCATCTTAAAAATCACGTTATACAGTAAATTAGATGAAATAGTAAAATAATAATAGCATTTAAATCACAGTGCAGCAGTGAATAGCACTAGAGTTACATATTTGTGCACCATTGTTGATCTGCCAGTTACACAATCCGTCAGTGGATAAAGTATTATAAATATCCAGATGGAAAGTTGCACATAATCTAGTGGCTGTCTGTTGTATTCTTCACTGGATTTATATCAATGAGAGTATGTAAAATAAACCACTCTATTTATGTTTAACAGCAGCACCTCAAACCACATCCTCCAAAATGTTCATATAGTTAAGCAACACCTCCCTAAAACAGAACTGTTGTGTTCACACGGTTTACCAAATTCAGTACTTTTAAAGACCCTTTCAAGTGCATCATACAAGCTTCTTGGTCATTTGTCTAAGTCTAAAAGAAATCAATAATACTTCCAGCTTGTCAGATGTGAGAATTTGTTGCTTTTTTTTTTTTTTTTTACTGTTGTTTCAACAAAAATACATATGCGATGACATCAGACTGGGCCCTGAAGTTGTTTTACTGATGTCTAAATGATAAACTGATAACAAAAATAATCCTTAACTGCAGCCTTAACAGCAGTGAACATTAAATATGACTCTGACTGAGATAAAGAGAAGAAAATGGGTAGAGGAATCAATGTGATGGACAAATTAGCTGATTAAAAACATAACAAATTAACATCAGCTCCACATGTGAAACGTATAAAAAAAATAATCTTTACTAAAAACAAACGCAAGAACATTTTAGAACTAATGCTGCTCCCTACAGCAGGCTAGGTGAAATATTCAAGAGCTTGTAATGACTTCTAAAGCCTCATTTGAATTAACAGAAATCATTTTAAACACTTGCAGATACCTTTTGAACATCAGAACTGGACTGTATTAGCTGTAATGTGGAACTGAGTGCAGTTTCAGCTGCGTTCTTGACCACACACCAGTAGGCACCTTAGTTGGCAACAGCTGTTTTAATTCTTTCACACTGTCATAAGGGTGTTAAATAAATGTTATGCCTTTGCTCTGAGGTCGTAAGTTACACATTAATCAGAGCAGAGGTGATTCTAATATCCTGCTCATGCGTGTAAATAGAAATACCTCCTAATATAATGCAGTCCAGTAAAACACCATCTTTAACTGTCACAACAGGAATAAACATGTAATTAAATTAAGACATTTCCAACAATGTCAGTAAAAAGTTATAACCTTCACAAAGTTAGAATTTATGCCATTTATTTATTGCTAAAAATCATATATGTACTTAATGAAGTAACCACGATAGTGTTGTACAGTAACAAGACTGAAAGGACTACAGTCATGTTTGCAGCTCTATGGGACTCTGCAGAGGCACAGTGGTGCTTTGAGCTGATGGTAATGCGCTAATAATAACAAAGCTAACATAGTAATGTTCAGCAGCCATAGTGTTCAGTGTCTTAGTTTAGCCTGTCAGCTCACTAACATTTGATAATTAGCACTAAGCCATGTCCAGCTGTCAGGTATTTGGTTATGAGACCCTTTGTGGACCTTCAGTATCTGTGGCTAATTTCACAGCAATCTGTCCATCACTCATCATGATGTTACACTCAAAGCCACAAACGTCATGCTGGCAGAAGAGGAAAAGTCAGATGATCACCAAAGCCATACAGTGCAGTCAGTCTAACCAGCAGCTTTAAAATATGCCTTCAGTCATTGACATAGAATGTATATTAAAAAAATGGATGTAGCCACCCTCAGCCATTGGCTTGAGGCCTTGAGTTTGGAATTTGTCCGTCACTATGTAGGTCTTTTGATAACCAGTGTAACAAGTGGAGGTTAGTTTGGACTGAGAACTTGAGGACACGATGCACGGCAACATGGAAGCGACCCGTAGCCCTGCTCTAAAACATACCCTGCTTTATCGAATACTCTCCTCCAAATGGGAGCACAATTTACAAAATCACCCCCATGCTGCATCGACGGGGTGTTGAAACTACCAAGTGATACCATAAATGCATTAGGGAAATGTCCACTGAAGTAACAAATCATGGGAGAACTAGGATCATTTCCTCATAGACCTCTATACAGTCTGACTTTGTTTTGCAACCAGATGAGTCGCCCCCTGCTGGCTGTTAGAAATAATGCGTCCATCTTTTACATAGTCTATGGACATTAATTAAACCCCTAAGAAAACACTGTTAAAGTACTCTGTGCAACACAGTGGCAAACAGTAATATTGTAATAGCATGTAATTCAGCCATACATATTTGAGCAGGAAACCGATTCAGAAGAAGAATAATGATACAGGAAGTCCCACCCTGCAATTTGACAGGATGTTTTTTTTAGGTTTGTTATGTATAAAACCCTGGAGGTCTGGATCTGTGTTTTTGAGACTGTCAACGGTTCATTGCAGTTTTAAAGTGGAAATGCTTATTGCACACATGATGTGTCTTTTAGCTTATAAAAAACACCATATGGACACGTTAACTAGGTTAACAACACTCACCTTCAGCAGGCCTTGTGGTGTTGGTCTTTCATAGATGCTGTCCTCTCTTTGCAGGTGGGCGGCCATACAATGCTGCCGATTCGCTGGATGCCCCCAGAGAGCATCATGTACCGGCGGTTCACCACAGAGAGTGACGTGTGGAGCCTCGGCGTGGTGCTTTGGGAGATCTTCACCTATGGCAAGCAGCCGTGGTACCAGCTCTCCAACAATGAGGTCAGAGAGTCTTACTCGGAGTTACACAGTCATGCAGACATTTCACCTGATTGTCTTGTTATAGCAAAAGACAGAAGTTAATGGAAACATTCTGGCAATCAAAAACTTTTAACCATCTGAGTAAACTCATATAAAGACATATAAAAACTTTGAGACAGTCAATAAAAAAGCTTGACTGTAAATGTTGCAGGAAACATTTTTGTTCATATATAATTCAATATTTACCTAAACAATATTTCAATAGTTAACTAGGTGAAGCAACAGAAGTAATATTTACCTGATTTAATTAATCTGATCTGTGAGTAATTTCATTAATCTATAGTATCTTGATTGAACGAGTCAGGTAATCCTGATGTTGATGTTACGAAATAGTTCATAAATCATTTATTAAACGTCAGTTTGCCAATCGTGAGGACCAGAACGCGTTAAAAACAGTCACATCATGTCTTTAGTGGCAGTAGGGGAGTGTTGTCAGGCCACAGAAAATACAGAAACATGTCATCAACCACATTTGGTTTAATTGCACTCAACTGTGGTCTTTAGCAGATGGACGTTATCAACTACTTCTATATTAGAAAGTGTCAAGTGTAGTTTTCCATTTTTACACTGTTTACAAGTTGGAAACCCATAATAAGTCCAATCTGACAAGAACATATCATAGAATATGCTACTGGTTACATTCAATGTTTTCGGAGATTGACCAGTGAATCAAAACTCCAATATTTCTACCACCAGTGCTTCAGTTTTAACCCTTTTAAGTTTAAGAACTTCACAGAGGAACAGCACTAAAACGCTTCAGATATTCTATAGTACTGAAGTAAATGGCTGAATTTTGTAGCCTTTTAAGGGAAGAAAATTCATGTCCTGCTGTTGCTAAAAGAAGCTTGATGAAAAACCTGATGTAGAACTTGTTGCAGTTTGGCCTTCAGATGGTAGACTCAGCGCTGACTGGTACAATTTATGACCATCATCATTCTTTTCTGGTTAATACTGTGGAAGAAACTCACATTTCAAAAAGATCACAGGCAAAAACACTGCGAGGCATGTCTCTGGAATTGTCAACCTGCTCCTGTCTGTGTATTAAACACCCCGTTTTTCACACCTGAAGACTTCACTGAAACACACCACAAAACAATAGTACTGCCCTTATCATGTAGTTGTCATGGAGATACAAATTTTGGGCTGCATGTGGACTTGTGCAGAGGAGTACGTAAAGATGAGAAAATTTACGTCATATGGACCCTTATATACTCATGGACACAGAAAATGACCTATTAATGACTGTTCTCACACTTGTGATTCCTGCACAATGCAGAGAGACAAAGCATGGAACTCAGTTTTTTATAATCAGGCCAACAATTGATAGCTTTCTAGAAGAAATTCTTCTCCTGTATTTTGAATAGCATCGACCTATTTGGATTCAAATTTGACAAGCTATACATTGTTTGAATGCAAAGGAAGATGCCGATATCACACCGAGAATAGCTCCTTAGATCGTAATATGACTACATACAAAGCAAAATGGGTTTTTTTTAGTTTTTTTTTAACTCTTTCTCTGTTGTAAAGATTTGGTCATAAAGAGTCCAACCAGCACAATGGTACCAAGCTTATAGATGTTTTTAGTTTAAAAAAGGACCTTATACTACATAGTGATGACTTTTTCAGACCAATTTCTTCCCTTCAGGTTTTTATTTCCTTAATATTAGTGTTCTACTAATAATAATGATTAAAAAAACAAGCAGCATATTTATTCCCTATTAGACAGTGACAGTAAAGACATGCCTGCTAATGGGCGACTGGACCAAGCTGATTTCCTGGACATGAATCTTGGATTTGTTTATCAAACGGTCTGAAATAACAGGAAAATGCAGATTTCTGCTGAATAAGGTAAAACAGACTCACTTTGTTTACTGCACGTGGACGGATCGTGCCTGCTGTCATATGCAGCCGCACCCTTAAAGGCTCACTGTGAGCAGGAAAAACCCTGCATAGTTGGCGCTTTTATGCTTAGACCACTGGGCCACCTCTAAATATGCTTAAGTTCCAGAATTATGCATGCTAAAACTGTTTTCCCGACGACGATGTAAACGCATTTTATTGTGTTAAACTAAATAAATCAGTGGAATTCGAGTATCGCAGGCAAACCGAGTCTCGTCCTACTGTATCCTGCAGGTGATTGAGTGCATCACCCAGGGCCGAGTGCTGCAGCGACCCCGCACATGTCCTAAAGAGGTGTACGACCTGATGCTGGGCTGCTGGCAGAGGGAGCCCTACATGAGGCTGAACATCAAGGAGATCCACAGCATGCTCCAGAGCCTGGCCAAGGCCTCACCTGTGTACCTGGACATACTGGGCTGACGTGTCCGTGTATGTACTCTGCGTGCATGTGTGCTTCGTATGTGGACAAGTGTTTGTGTGTTCGACTGATGGGACGGAGATTTAGAGGCGAGGAGGGAGTGAAGGCTGAGTGACTGCGTCTGTGTACAGAACCTGACTGTAAAACGTCACTGTAAATGCTACTGTCCGTGTCCTCATCACATCGAGAAAAGCCTTAAATTCTAAGTGATTTCGGTTCCGCTTTTTCCTTTTCTGTTCCGTTTGCAGATGTAACTGGGGCATGTTTTCACAAATGGAAACCAAAATACATACAGGATCATGTAACTTTATCCGAACCATTAACACTCCAGACATATACTGTACGATAAAGGCATAAAAATAAACGAGACAGCTTATTCTGTCCACACTAAACCATCATCCTGCCGTAATTCCATATTTGCTGGGAATGAGCAAAGGAAATATAATGATGGACTGTATGTGGACACATCTTTGTAGATAAAGCTTTTTTTCTTTTCCTTTTCCACATATTCTACCAGAAGATAAAAATTAATTTACAGCTGAAGCTTTTTCTTTCATATGTCACAGACTATTTTAATATTTGTAGAATTTATAAATGTTGAATCTGCTTCTTAACAGTTGATTTAAATCTGTGGCTTTGGAGTCATTTACAGAAATTTGGATATGATTATACACATAGGTTTAAAAAGAACAAGTAAAACCCCCTGTAGATTCTTATAGATGCCTGTTATATATATATATAAAATTTCGTCCTCGTCCACTGAGGGACTTTGCAGTGTAATGTTGAAAACACAAGGGCATACAGCATTTTAAGTAGTTTTTTTTAATACTGCCATGTCATATCTTCTGTAAATATCTCCTCATATTCTACACTAATTACACATCTATAATTACAAATGTTTTAAACGTTGCAGCCCTGGGCTCATTTCACGTATCTAAAGCACAGAGAACGAGGACTTGGCCGCACATTTTTTTCTTTTACTTTTTTTTTTTCATTCACCAGCAAAGCCATTCAGCAAATCTTTGTTGTTCGGTGGCCCATATCTGTAAAGTGATGTGGTTTTGTATGCATCTTCAGAGGCAGGTTGTGGCTGCTGATGAGACTGTGTCCATGGTTATGGACTGAGAGGGAATTTCTTTTTTTAAACGAGGGTTTCTTTGTTTTCAGCACTTTGCAATGAAGCTGCTACCTGTTTATCTGTCATTTAGTTACATTACAAGAGTGTATTTTGAAGATCCAATCGTTAATTCTACATAGCGGGCTATGAGAGGGCAGTAAAAGGATTAATTACGAGCCCTTGAAGTGTCCCAGGGGTGCTTTCATCTCTCCTTGCAGCCCCACTCGGCCCTGGTGGTGGGGCAGCGGTGGAGCAGCACCAGTGCACAGGCGGTGAATGGTTTTAAAATGCACTCTTGTAATATCTCTGATAGTTTTGTTTTCCTGAGATTTAAAAAAAAAAAGAGGCAAAAATATTAAAGCAAACTTGTGTAATAATCTTTGCATAAATAGCAGCAATCACTCCCTCATATGTGTTTTTCCATACGGAGGCGTAAAGCAGCGAGACAATAAGTTATATTTGTTAAGTGCACTTTGTAGCGTTACTTAACCCCTAAATGCACAACTCAGCTGCACCTACTAACAAAAAAAAAAATCACTGATGCTCTGCTGGCTACGACTAAAGCAAGTCCAAACTCTGAAACTCTGTCCCCTATGAAAACAGATTTCTGTGTCCTTCTATGTTTTTATTCTGTATAAAAGTCACCTGTCTGCTGTACATAAACTGCTGTCCATTCTGTACAGTTCTGATATTTGTCTATATGAACAGTAGGCTATGTTTAATAGTATAATCCGTTTTAAGCAGGTATCATGTCAAAACTGTGTGACATCTATTGAAGACAACGTGTTATGGGCCACTGGCAATACATACTATATGTAAATACGATTTTATTTGTGCTACATTGTATAATTTCTTTGTGCTCGTTCATAATACCAGTGAGAATACAATCCTTTTTTGGCAACTTTTGATCTGCAGAGGACTTTATTTGAACAATGTGTTTTCTCTTAAGAAGAAGAAAAAAAAGAAGGAAAAATGATCTCCTCTTTCCTCTCCACTGTGATGGGGAACTCACACAGAGGCTGCCTGAGACGCTGCCTGTCTGTAGGAGGACCACAGACTCTAAACATCAGGATCTCTCCCGGCCGACAGGCGTCCCGGCAGGCGTGTGGCCGATGGCGAGGAGGTCAAAAGGTCGCCTCCTGGCCAACCCCACCACTCAACCTCTGACTGACTGTAGCCTATTTTGATCCTCTTTCAGATGAATAACTGTGACTTTGCATCATGAATAGTATATTATTTTGAATGTAATCTAGAAGGGTGGGGACCTTTTTTGAATGTAATCTATCTTGGGGGGGGCGTTAAATGATTTTTTTGTAAATATATGGTAAAAGAAGAAAAAAGATGACAGTTTTCATTCCTGTGCAGATAACAGATTTTACTTACTGTGTGAATACAAAGACAGTGTGCTTGTGTGTGTGTGTGTCTGTGTGTGCACTTGCACATACAACTGAATGCAAGAGAGTGTGAGCGAATGTGTGTGTGAGTGTGTGTGTGTACTCTCCTGGCAGATTTAATCCTGCTTTAATCAGCCAGTTCTATCAATCAATTCAATGCTTTGTGCATCATGTGAGTAGCTTATCCACAATTAATGGAAATGTTCCTTGTGATACTGTGCATTTAATAAAGGTGGTATGTCTTACAATACGCTTTGTTCCCTCAGGTTCTTGGTGTCTCTTGTCACAATTCAATTAAAGAAATTGTGGATACACTCAATTACGCAACGCATGTTTTCGGAAACATGAAGCTAGCTGCCAGGTAGCTTAGCTAAGTGAGTGTATACAGAGCCTAGTAGCCTACAGTATATTTTCTCAAGTATTGTGGAGGTGCAGTCAGAAATGTTTCAGGATTCATCCATGATTAGTTCAAGGACCGTTGGAAAGCTGAGCATCTCTCTGATTTTACAGTTTGTAGCTCTGATAAATGATGTAATCTGATGTTTGTGGTGCCAGTGGGATTTGGGGTTCAGAGGGTTAATGAGCTGGAAACCATCAGCTGTGCTGTAATAAGGTGGCGTTGTTATACGGCAAATAGACAAAAAACAGTCCATCATTACTTTAGGACATGAAGGTCAGACAACCTGGAAAATTTCTGTGTTTGAACTTTGACAGTTTTGTCAAATGCAGTTCAAAATCAATTGAACACTGTGATGAAACTGAATCTCATGAGCTCACAGAATGAACACCAAGAGTTCCTCCTGCTGCAGAGGAGAGGCTCAGTAATCAACAATTAACAGCAGCTCAGATTAGAGTGCACATCAACACTTCCTTGAATTCAAGCAGCGAATTCATCTCATCATAAACTATTGAAGGGAGACTGTGAATCAGGACTTGATGAGAACTGTTCAGATTAAGAGATGCCTTGTATGAACATTAGACCAGTGTAAATCTGGATTTTGGTTTTTGATTAAAGCTACTGTGTCTTTGTGAAAACCATCGTGCTGGACCATCATTTGTTTTTCAGCAGGACAATAATCCAGAGCACAACTCCAGGGTCCAGACTTAAGAACTATTTGACCAAGAAGCAGAGAGATGAGGTGCTGCATCAGGTGACCTGACCTCCACAATTAACTGACCTAATCCCAACTGAGGCGCTTTGGGACGACGAGTTGGACAGCAGTAAAAGCAGCCAGGAAGTGCTCAGCGTATACAGGAAGTCCTTTAAAGCCTGTTGAAAATACTTCAGGAGATGATGTCATGAAGATGGATGCATGTGCAAAGCAAACGACTGTGACTAAAGCCAAAGTTGTTGGATAATAGTTTCCAGGTCTTCAGTAAAGTGTAAAAATTTGTAGAAAATAAGGAAAAAACTTTTTATAAGTTGGCATGTCCTGCTGCTGCTATGTACTCATGTTTAATTCTGATATACTTGTCTGTTACTTGAGCATTTCTATTTTATCCTTCATTCTTTACGTTTGAAATATTAATATAAAAAGCTTTATTATGTTTTTAACCTACTGAGTCCATCTACACATAAAGTTCCAGGTAACTTCCTCAGTTATCGACCCAGCAGTTCCTCCTCTCAAGGCTTTTGACAAACCCAACACCACACACTGGCAGATTGTCTCCCAAAGTGTGAAAGACATTTAATCCGCTTTGCTTTTGGTGTTACTACTTTAAAAAGAACCAGCAGCCCAACATGTGTCGTGAAAACTATCCCGCGGGCACCATTTGTTTCTAACAATAACTACAGGGGAGTGACAAGGACAGCTGGCCTAAAAGGGCCTCACACACACAAGGACAAACAAGCTACAGCTTAGGAAAGCATATTGTACAGTTAAATGTGTGTTTATGGTGTCGCACGTTGGTTTATGCTGACAAAACCCTGAGCTGTGGAGGGCGGTGTGCAGCGTACCTTGATGTGTGTTTGCTGCGCGGAGCTTCACTCTGAATGCGGTCCAAAGGCGAGGACACACCGCAGGGTCAAAACATCCATCAAAGCCAAGGGCGTCTTCCTCAACAGATTTATCTGGTGTCTTACATGAGGGGTCACCTGCTGCCCTCTGAGGGAAGCTTCACCCCGTCTGCTGCAGGAAGAATAAATATCAGAACTCTACCTTTTGTTTCGCATTCACTACAAAACATACGTTACATAAATACTATACTATTGTTTAACATGATGGATGTTATTGTTAGCACTTAGGCTGGCCATTTTAGCATTATAAAAACGTCATCAAAGGTTTGTAAGACACTAAGCTGTATGGAGATAGTAAAAAGTATCTGTTAACAATCATAACTTTTCCTGTGAAGACACATTTCGTATTATTACAGATGT
>OMNN01098653.1:8453-22649 GCA_900302755.1 Chromis chromis
ACTCAGTGGAAATCAATTTCTGAGACAGTTTCAACAGTATGAAGGACCCTGCATAACACGAACCTTTATTAACAATGTGCAAGAAAACTAAAGATTTCTCTAAAGACCATGAAATGAACCCTGACAAATACAAATTGGTTCAGCTCAGATGGTGTCCAACATGTTTGGTGTGAACTTGGCCAGTACCACAGTGAATGCATAGTCCTGATAGTGAAGCACGGAGGTGAGAATGTGATGGTATGGGGCTGCAAGAGATATACTGAAAAATTAAAGATTTGAATTTGTCTACTATTCCTACTGTGGAGCCTCTATTTTTAATATAGCAAATATGCAGTCATCTGAAAGAACTGAATGACACAGGTCTTTTACATGTCTTCCATCCTATACTATCGCTTCATACCTCTTAATCTTTCCTCTTTACATTTCCTGCTAACTGATTCAAATTGCTTTTCCAGTTTTGGCTTAATAACAGAACAATGCCACTTGCTTTCAGTCTGCTTTGTACTCTCAATTTAAGGAAACCATCTTTGGATCTATGCAACATGGGATGTAGAAAAGCTTGTGAGGAGAAATGTGGAAGGAAACTGCACCTGTAGTACAGGATGAGAGGCCCCTCAGCTGGGCTCCTAATTGCAGTTTTCCTCAGAGGCATCCTTGTAGATATTTGGATGAGCTCTAAATCTGCTGCAGATGAGCTCTAACACAGCCACCTGGTGCACCTGAGCTTTCTGACAATTGTTCATCCCCTGTCCAATGTCCTATTGGAAATATACACTGTATGTCTATAGGCTGTATAGTTTCTTTCTTTTTTATCTTTGGAGGCTCTAAGACTTTTATTCACATACTATATATTTGTCCAATGGTCATTTGCACTTTTTAAAACCGTTTGGGAGATGAAGTTAAGCAAGTAGTCACTTCAGGTAATTCTCTGCTATTACTTCAGTTTATTACCAGAGAACTCCGCAATGTGTCTCCTGTGTAATTTAGTTGAAGTGGAGAATAAAACCGAAGACATTTAAACCACACAAATACACATCTGGCCATAATGTTTGAATATTAGACTAAAAGCATATTGGAACATAAGACAAGTTCATTGATCAGTCACATAGAAGTAAAGGTCTGTTGGGTAAATATTCAAAAGGCTTCTTGCTCTTCTTTTTGGTATCAGTTCATGCTGTCATCTGCTTGGTGATGCTGTCATGAATCCCACAAAAACACAGAGGGGCCACATTCCCTTCTTAATGTAACAAGTAAGCACAAGTGTTCAATATATATAGTGAAGTAAGAAGTACAATAAAAAAACATATGTTAGAAATGTGTTTTTAAAAAAACACTGCCTTGTTGTGTGTGTGCTTTCTGAAGTTGCAATATATTTGTAAAGAAACCAGCTGCAAAGCACAAGAAGTCACAGGTTTATTCTGAAAATAACAGTTTTATTTTCCACAAAATTTGAGAAATTAATGAACAAAAACAAGCCCCAAATTTCCTGGCTGATTAGAGAAACAGAGTTAAATTAAAACTGTGATAAAATAACTTGACAAACCAACTGAACCTACTGACCTGACAAACAAACAACAAAGGGGGACACACTACACAGTTGCAGATCAGACCAGTTACACACAAAAGGTGTAACATCAAACACTAATACATGAACTAACTACAAAACAAACAAAACAGCATAGTTAGTCTGCCAGTTTAAAAAAAAAAATTACAGTGTGAATTATATCCAAAAATATGTGAACAGCTAACTCAAGTAAAATACAAGACAGCGGTTGTGTTGACACTTGGTACAACCTTAGTGGCTTTTCTGTTACTTAGGACCGCTGCCCAAACCTGGCCACATGATCATGACACTCCCATGAATGAACCAATGACATGCATCATTTATGTGATTGTGTTGGATGTCAAATTCTATCCAGAACTAAGAAAACAACATGTTTTAGTGCATGGTGCTGCTGATTGCTTTTGTTGGCTGCAAGTGGGGTCATCAGAGATCCTCTGTTTGGAAAATGTACTCAGTATCTTTGGACATAAAATGAACTGTTGTGATGCTTGTCCATGATAAACATGACCTTGATGTGATGAATAAATATACCAGAAGTAAGAAAGACAGTGTGTATGTATGCAAGGTAATATGACTGCTTCTATGGATAATAAACAACATAAATAAAAAATAAACATTTCATTTTTGTTTTCTGTATTTTTTTATGTAGTAAAAAGTAATAACATAATAGTGTGTATGTGTGTGTGTGCGTGTGTGTGTGTGTGTGTGTGTGTGTGTGTGTGTGTGTGTGTGTGTGTGTGTGTGTGTGCGTGCGTGTGTGAGAAACCACAGTTTGAGAGCCTGGCTCTCAACAAGTGTGTGTATGTGACATCCCAGCTCTATCTCTCTGAGCACCACCACTAGCAGGAATGGACAGCAGATGAAGAGGAGCCATCAATATCAGTCACTAGCTATTGATTACCTCATTGATGAGGCATTGTGCATGTGTGTGTTGGGGTGGCAGTAGGAAGAGGAGGGGAGGGCTGAGGTTGATGTTTATTCAGGATCACAGGCCAACCCAGTTGTCTGTGGCCGGGGCCTTTCATGGGAACAAGCAGCTGATGTCAATACTTGGGGGACTTCGTCCATTTAGTAGCTGTCAGTCACAATTAGGCCTCAAGTTTGGGCCTGGTGCCAGGAGGCTACACTGTTAGTAGGCCAGCACCATATGAGAGTCAATATGAGAGTAGGGATATCTATTACTTTGAAAGACAATAAAGCACAGATGTTATAATAACTATAGTCCTCAGAATATAAGTCAATTCTTGCATTTCTTTAAAGATCAAAGTAGTGTGCTGCATTGCAAGACACATCTGTGGTGTGACAGTCCGCTGCTGTCATGTTGGAAAAGTGTGCTAAATGTTTGGCCATGCTAGTAGACTGAAATAACTACATAGATGAAACCATGAAATGTGCTACACTCATTTATGGTTTCACATGAAAATAATTAGTCCTCAGTACCTTCAAACTAATCGCATCCCCATTAGCCTCAGCTGCCTGTTTATTGCTACCTAGCATATCATGCTAACCTGTTACTGTACACATGTGTACTGTTTGTTAGATTTGCCATTGTCACATGCTTTTGTTAGCATTTAACACAAAGCACTGTGTGCTTTACTCCAGCATCAAAAAGGTGTAGACTTCTTGTCTTGTTATTCGAGTTGAATACCATACACTTTTATGTGACATATTCTGTAGATTCTACGTCTGTTAATTCCACTTTATAAGCCATGAAATGTTGTCTTCCCATAAAGAATGACTCAAATCAACCTATAGTTTTGTTTAATTGCTAACAACCTAAGTCAGTCATTTCAGAGGGTTGAAATAACTGACCCACACCAAACAGCAACAGCATTAAAGCCACTGACAGTGAAGTGAATTGAACAATTCTTTACAATGCAATGTTCTAGTGGGAAACCTTACAACCTGCCAGAATGCAACAACTCCTCAGGAATGGCTCTATGCAGCCAGCCATTCAGTATGTATAAATATGCATACTGCACCTGCAGCCACATAACTATAACAGTTGGTAACCCCCCACTCCTTAAGTTGACACACTTTTGACACCCATATTGCACATACACAAATATATACATGACAACACACTCATGGTTTATTTAGCATTTGTTAGGGTATATACAGTAAGTTCTCTTTGTAGCATGCACATTATGTTTTATAAGTCATACTAATTCTTTTTTGTTTTACTGGTGCTGGGGAATCCAGGCTTCTGCCACTGTGGTCATCTGGCTGGCCTCAGGCAAAAGATAGCACTAAAGAAGCACCAGGCTTTTATGCCAGAGCTACCCATCAGGCTATACCAGTTACTGCCATTTAATTCATTTGTGGGCTGCATGGTGGCTTGGTGGTTAGCACTTTCACCTCACAGTTAGAAGATCCCTGGTTAGCGTCCCTGGGCCTGGGATCTTTCTATGTGGAGTTTGCATGTTTTCCTTGTGTGGGTTCTCACTGGGCTATCCAGCTTCCTCCCACAGTCCAAAGACATGCTGAGGTTAATTGGTGATTCTAAATTGTCTGTAGGTGTGAATGTGAGTGTGCTTGGTTGTCCGTCTCTATGTGTAGCCCTGTGACCTGTCCAGGTGAACCCTGCCTTCGCTCTAAGTCAGCTAGAATAGAGTCCATCTTCAACTCTCTTGCTTTGTAGCTCGGTCCCTCACAGCATGGAAATAGACTTTTTAGTTTAGGAGCTAGAGCCTTACTTATGGTAAATGGTCTACACTTGTATAGTGCTTTTTAACCCTAGCTAGGTCCTACAAAGTACTTTGCAATGTATTTCTCATTCATCTATTCCTGCGATGGAGCGGCCATTTTGAGTAAATGTACTTAGTTACATTCCACCACTGCTTTTCTCTGGTTCTTTCCACTAAGTTTGTGTGTGAAGCAAATTGCTGATTCATTAGCTGCAGGCTTTAGGCTATAAAGTCCAGTGAAAACATGTTGAGGTCAAGTGTCTCACTTGTAAACTTAAAGACTTTTGATTTTGTTAGTCCAAGCACAAGTTGTAACATTAGAGCTGTAAAATCCTCAAGCTCTCCAGCATGTAAGCAATTACATACAAACACCCACACTCACTGCTGGCTTTCCCAGACTCCCTGTTGACCCTTCAAGACTTTATGTAGCTCTGTTTCTCCACACACACACACTAACAAATACACCTGTTTGCTATGAACCTCCTCGGCCTGTCAGTGACCTTGCTTCTTTAAATCCTTGACTATCCCATTTGAACAGACTGAGCTACTTGTTTTTCGTTTACTGAAGCTCCACAGGGACTGTAGCGCCCAGCGGACTGTCAGTAGGTGGAATGTAGGCCATTCAAACTTGGCCTCAGCAGGTCTGTTAAAGGGTTTCTGGGTCATGTTCATAATCAATTTTTCAATAAAATTGTAGCTCCACTGAGGTTTATGTGATATCACGGAATACATACAGCACATCCATGCAGACATGACCTTATATGACATGTTAACTCGGGGCACCACTTTCAGAAGAGGGTTTATAAATTGCAACTAGAGGTTTTATTAATTGTTGTTCAAGTCCTTTTTGCTTTAAAAGCCTATTTTAATCAATTTAAGGGACAGTGTATTGATTTTACACATGAAGATCAGTTCACCCACCAAGGAGAGCACTTACTAAATATGAAGCCAGTTGAATTATTTAATGAAAAAAAAAGAAAGAAAAGAAACCATATATTACAAACTGGAAGCATAGAGTTTTTAAAAAATGGTTAGAAAGAATTTACCAAGCAGTTGTATGTGCTTTCTTTGAAACGTACACTCCAGTGTCTCTCCATATTTTGTGACTTTTCTATTCCGTTTGTGTCTCTCAGCTTCAAGCCCACTGTTGAAAACTGTTTACAAGTCTACATTTATTTTTCAAAAGCCTCAATAATTTCCCAAAATTGCCGGTAATAAACATTAAGGCCAATTCATGGTGTCCACATCCCTGTGCACTGACTGATGTGGACTATAAACATGGATAGCAGGCATGCACACAGTTCCATTCATACTGCAACATACATATTGCAGACAGATGCATGTTTTGGCACCATTGATGTAAAGCATGTACAAATCAAAGCCCCTTCTGCAGTCCTGCAGTATCCACTTCAATTACAACTCTTTTAATGATGAAAGGGGAATCTCTTTGCACAGCTTCTTAAAAAGAATTATCAAAGGGCTGTGCAACCAAATGTCAGACTTTATCACTTCTATTTTCTTTGGCATTCATACTTTTGCCCATGTTAAAAAAAATCAAAATGGGTCTTTGTATGAAATTACAAAGTGTAAGCACATTTAAATAGCATGAATTAAAAGCTAAAAGCCAGTCTGCACTTTTGTTTCACTGTCATGTTTTGATTTCAAATTCAAAAGCTAAAGTAGCAAAAACAACAATAATAAATCCTTAATCATCCATTTGTCATTATTTACAGCTTGTAAACCCTTTAGAAAGGCTGCATTAGGCTACTGGACAGAGCCCCCCATCTGAGTTCAGCCTCAGTGGCCTCATGTGCTCTGTGAACAGTGTGATATGCAAACAGGGCAGTCATCAAGCGTCCTGGGATCACCTTGGACCACAACACATTTGTTGTCCATGGACACAAGTGACGCTGCAATGATCATAGTGTCCAACAAACACTCACACATACAGAGTATCCAGCCCTCTGCAGCAGTGGGAGTCGTCCTGCTTCCTCCTGTCAACAGTCAGTGTCACAGAGCGGCGGCGGTCATGGCGGTTTTTGAATTAAAACTATGGCTCGGGGCACTTCGTTAACTTATTATGGAAAACAGAGGCCCTCACGAACGCCCTCTCACAGACACACACAAACACACCCTTGTGTCTTTTGATAAGGCTTGTACCCTTGTCAACAAGCACACATTTTAATTAGTGTTGATTGTTGTTGGCGTGTTCAATAGTTATTAATTAGAGCGGGGAGGGGTCCCAGTCTTGATTGCATGCCCGAAGCTGTGATGCATTGTGTTGTCTCACACTCCAGAATAACAGAGGTGCTGTGAAAAATCAAAGACTGGGGGGAAGGGAGGGCATGTGGGAGTTGTAACCCCTCAGATAATGTCTTCTTAACTAAGAACATATTATTAAACAGTAAAATGTGGACAGGGGGTGCTTTATCAGGAATGTATTTTAGGTTAATGTAGTGATACTTTCTGAAATAGGATTTTTCTGGTCAGAAAAATACATAAAACATTTTCATTATTGCCACATTGTAAAAACCTGCAAGATTGTGAATTTAATACATGAACTAATACAAGCACAAAAAAGTCAGTATTTTAGAATTCATTTAGGCTTAAGGCATTGACAACTATAAATACAGTATAGAGACACTGTGACATATTGGCGATTAAGCTGTGTGTGTTTTCTCAAACTTTATTTCTGATTTTTAGTTTACAGCCAACTGACTACAACATTGTCAATTTTCAGCCTTTATATGTGCAGTAATTGTAACATTATTTTTGCAGCGTCTACTATGACTTTAAGTGGCACCAAGAGTGCTGCAGCCAATTAGGAATTATGCTTTTACACATGTGGCAAATCAAATCAAATTAAATCCAGCAAGTATTTTCATGGTACTACAACAGGCTGGTTAAAAGTGTGGCCAACACCTGAGACACTTTTAAGCCGAGTCAGAGGTCAAATCTTTGCTGTAATGTCATGCTAGCATGTAACATAGATTTTTACTTGAGTCATACTTTAGTTTAAAGTTTAAAATTCAATTTAAAAGAAATCTTCCTTTTTCACATCACCACATGGGCACGTAGTGGTGTGTCTTCCTTAAACTCGTGTCCTCCACCAGAGGCTCTAATATAAAGAGGAAAAAAATACTGTCACATTTAGAATTAGAAAGGCTTTAACGCAGAACACGCCTGAAAAGGATTGAGATACTGAGCTGACCGCAGTACCAGAGGAGAATAGTGCCATGAAGCCTGATGCGACCCCACCACCAGTCATCACATCTACATCCAGCGAGCTGAGGATGAAGACTGTGGATAGACATTGTCAACCCCTGGATTAGACTACAGCTCAAGTCCTGTCAGATGATGTCAACACAACTCACACTCACTATTCCCACTACCACCATCATGGAAACAAATAAACTCATACATGCCACAGCAACAATCCTGGAGATACAGCAGTGAGCAAAAGTTTCTTGTCTCCTATAACTTGGAAACTATGATGGAATCATTGAAACACATGCATCTTTTTTGTTAAATGTCCCTTGGCCACTCTCACCTCAACTAGGCTTTTGGTAGCTGTCTACAAGCTTCTGGTTATATCTTTGAACGCTTCTCTTGACAGAATTGGTACAGTTAAACTAAATTTGTTGGCTTTCTGACACAGGCTTGTTTCTTCATCACAGTTCACAGGTTCTTGATGGGTTTTAAATCAGGACTTTAGGGAGACCAGTCTAAAACCTTAATTAGAGCCTGATTTAGCCGTTTCTTTACCACTTTTGATGTGTATTTGGGGTCATTATCTTGTTGGAAATCCCAACTGCATCCAAGACCCAACCTTCTGGCTGATGATTTTAGGTTTTCCTGAAGAATGTGGTGGTAATTCTCCTTCTTCATTTTTCCTTTTGCTTTGTGTAGAGAACTAATTTCATTGGCACCAAAACATCCCCAGAGCAGAACAACCCCCACCACCATGCTTAACAGTCGGTGTGGTGTCCTTGGGGTTAAAGGCCTCAACTTCTCTCCTCCAAACATATTTCTGGTCATTGTGGCCAAATAGCTAAATTTTAGTTTCATCAGACTGCAGAACATCCCTCCTAAAAGCCTTGGACCATATGATGAATAGCAAACTTCAGTCGACCTTTAAGGTGCTTTTCCTAGAGGAAGGACTTCCTTCTTTTGTTGCAGCCTCTCAGCCCATGGTGATGTAAAAAACACTTGACTCTGGCCACTAACACCAGTGTTCCAGCAGCTTCTAATTAATTGCAGACCTGTTTTTTTGGTGATTCTTGGTTAACTCTTGACCATTGTGACCAATTGTCTCTCAGCAGCAGGTGATTGCTGGTGTTTTCTTCCTAAATGGGGCAGTGACACAACCAAGCACTTTATACTTGAACACATACAGTTGATTTGTGGGATCTGTAGCTGCTTCGAGATGGCTCCAAGTGACTTTCCTGACTTGTTCAAGTCAATGATTTGCTTTTTCAGATCTTTGTAGAGATCCTCAGACTTTCCCACTGTAGCGTTTGTGGCTGCATCAAATGGGCCCTATTTATTGCCCCCCATGGAGGAGAAGGTTGGAAGCCAAATCAAGGAGGAATGTTAGTCAGCTAACGAAAATGCAGATGGGGATCATGACAGACACGTCTTGGATGAAGAAGTAAAACAAGATGCCCGTAACTGAGGCTCTAGAGACTGCCATACAAGGACTCACAGCTCCGACTGATCCCTCTGGAAGATCCCTTAAGAGTGTTCTCCCAACTGCAAAGGAACAGCAACACAAGGGTGGACCCACCCAGAGCTGAGTCTGAAAGATACTTAAAGGATATTTAGGAGAAAGAAGCATCACACAGTACCAATCCCAAGTGGGTGATGGACTTTAGAGGACACCAGCAACATCCCGGAACAAGAGCCAGTGACATCACCGAGGCAGACATCCAACATGTCTCAGGTATTAAGAGCTGGACAGCACCAGGACCTGACATGATCTACTCCTACTGGTTAAAGTAGCTAATAGTGCTCCATGATCACCTAACAGCACAAATGAGTGGGCTGCTAGCAGCAGGTACTCACCCAGATGGGCTAACACAGCGTAGGACAATCCTAATCCCCAAAAGGGTGCAACACCTTTGAACTACCAGCTGATAACTGGATATGCACTGTTCCCGCTGCTGTTCTGCATATGCCTGGATCGCCTCAGTCAGATCATCCCAAAGAGTGGCTACAAATACTCCAGGACCTATGCAAGGAGGTCGGTCACAGCTAAATACCTCAAGGTAAGACAGGTGCTGAGAAGCCAGTTCAGTGGGAGAAATATGATTCAAGCCATCAACATGGAAGCCCTACCAGTCATGAGATACCCAGCTGGAATAATGAGCTGGCCACAGGAGGAGAAACTGCTCACAATGCATGGATGATTGCAGAGTAGTTGGTGTCAGAGCCAGGATGAAACAAAAAGCATCTAAGAATACCTCAGGAAGATTGCTCCCTAGGACGACATGCTAAGAAGGTGCCCCAGGCAGCAGAAGACAAAGGGAAATGAGGAGGAAGAGAAGATATAATGGAAGCTCAAACCCCTCCATGGGATGTAGCATTGGCAGATAGAGGAGGTGGCTGACATATAGAAAGTCTATCAATCTCTAGAAAAGGCCGGCCTGAAGAACAGCACAAAGGCTCTGATCATGGCAGCACAAGAACATGCCATGAACACCAGATCCATAGTGGCAGGGGTCTACCACAGTAGACAGGACCCCAGGTGCAGACTGTGCAAAGAGACCCCCTGAGACTGTCCAGCACATAGTAGCAGGATGCAAGATGCAAGCTGGGACAGTGTACACTGAGAGGCTCAACCAAGTGGCTGGCGAGCATATAGGAACATCTATGCTATAAAAGACCCCAGGTCCCAGTGGATAACACTGCTGAAAGTGGCTGAGAACAACAGAGCTAAGATCCTGGTGGACTTTTAGATGGACTTTTAGACTGATGAGCAGCTGTTGGCATAATGATGAATGACAAGTTGTGGTCGATGTGGCAATTGCAGTTGACAATAACATCAGGAGAAAAGAGCACAAAAAGACTGAGTTGTGAGGCTTACCATATTCAGGATATGATGTTTACATAGAGCCCAGAAAATTCTGGTTACTCATATCCTCATATACATTACAAGCATTAGTATCCCAGTTACTGATTACTGTTTTCTGTTTGCGTAGGTGATGTTCAGAACACAAACTGGCAATTTATTCTGACAATCCTGTAACTGTTAGCTAAACTCTAAATTAATTTGACTGTATCTATTAAAAATAAGACCACTTTGGCTTACAACAGGCATAGAACTATTAAATGCTAACATCACATTGTAGATTTGGCTTATCCACTTTCATGTCAGCGACAGCAGATGAGAGTATCTAGAAACATTGACTCTGACCATGTCACGCTTTCACTGCTACTGCATTGGACAAGGAAGCAGTGGTTGAAGATACACAGCTATGGCTGGTAGGATACTGTTCAGTGATCCCAAGTGGAGAGCATATACGTATGCATATATTGCATATAAGTTCTGTTGTGGTATGGTGGAGAAAGCTGAGCCACAAGTCTAATGACAGAGGGAAGCTATCCAGATAGTTTGAGTTTCTGTTCATCACTTTGCTGTTGACTGCCTGCACAAGCACTGCTTCAGTTATCAGAAACGAGGACAAGATGTGTACCTGCAACAGTGTCCCAGTTCTTCTTGAGTACTTAAAAGTGGGATACGGCTTTATTCCAAAATCACGACATGATGTTTATATGCACAAACACAGGAACAGGATACTTCAAAAACTAGATGATAACTGGGATATCCAAGTCCTTGTAAACACAGTCATTCAACTTATTTTTTTTAGAAATGCTGTTTGTGATCAGCCCAGTTTACACTCAAAAAATCCAGAAGACAGACCGCCTTTATATTTTACAAAAAATATGTACGCATATAAATCATATTTTTTTGAAAAGTTGTGGGGAGCATGCGCTAACTGCCCCAATATACACCATTTGCATGATGTTTTGTTTCCCCATATACCAACAGTTGAGGTGGACAGTGCAAATGTGCATGTCCCATGGAGACACATAAATGGGATATATACCAGGTAGACATGAACCAGAAATATCTTTTAAAACAGAACTTTCGAGCAAAAACGACATGATTTCCCAAGCTTGCTTTCTAAGCTTGCTTCTGCAACAATCCCCATCCACATCCAAAACACCAAAAACAGAGTGAATAAGCAAGCCATAGAAAACCACAGAAGAAAATAAGTTGTTGTGGTTCTTCTTCCTCCTCATCAGGGTGTAGCTGAATGAAATGTGGTGCTACTGCCCCACCATCTGTCACTGATATGACAGCGTTTCTGCAATGTTCTGTTTCCTAAGCCAATATTCTCAGATTCATGTTTTTTGGAAGATTTACAGTTTGGGCTGACAGAGAGAGAAAAAAAGCTAAGAATTTAGCTGCCTTAATGTGGACACAGTCTGATACAGTGTTTAACTGACATTCAGCAGACGCAGATCTACAATAGAGCAACAATATCATTCACTTGGAGTAGCTTTGGCTCTGTTTTAGGCTCCACAATCTCCACACTAACTGTGTCTGTCTTTTGACGTATCAGAGCTTGTTTGTTGAAAACAGAATAAGTAAGAGGTTGATGTGGCCCCTTAAAGTGTTGAACTGTAGAGTTGGTGATAATCTGGTTGGGTGTGAGTGACACAGTGAGTGTTACCTTTCACACTTGTCCCATTTTTTATTTAGAAATGCAGCTGCAGCTTTAAATAGGAGAAAATCAGTTACGTTTCCATGAATACACCCTACGTGATATTACTTAGTCCGACTTAATGTTTTGCTTATTGCTTTATTATATAATTTTGGTTAAGTTACATAGTGCCGCTTAATTCGATGAAATTACTTTATTAAGTCAAATGCCCTAAAATCATAAAAAAAATTGATGGGGGAAGCTATGTTGAGCAATCTAGAAATGTGACAAAAGAAAACGACATAATGACAAGGCCTCGGTGTTAAAAGACTTCTAGTGAAACTAGGCTTGAATTCCCCTCTGCAGTCTATAGCTGTCCTCCAGAGCTGCACTCGGACTGACCTTCCTTCCCGTGCTGTGGGACTGACACTTCATCAAGAGGCCTTGTGACAGAGCAGGAGTGACGAGGACCATCCTCCCCCCTCTGCCTCTTCCTCTCCGTCCTGCTCTTGATGTGCCTTTTGTTTGGTGCCTAACGACAGCTGTGATGGAACCGTCATGCTCTGTGATTACACCGGCCCGCAGCCAGGCCTTCTCTCTGCTGCTGTCGCCGTTGTTTTGCTCATTCTCCGTCTCTATCCACTCCCTGCACCACAGAGAGCTCTGCAGGTCAAACTGAGCCTTGCATTCTTACCTTATCACCCCTGATCTAAGATGGCATCATATGGAATGTAATTTTAGAGGAGATGTAGTTTGTTCTATAAATATGCATTTGTGTATATGCATGTATATACGTTTATGTATATGTTGCCATAAGCAGCAGATAGGGAGGCCCAGTAGCTAAAAATATCATTTTCCCTTACCCAGGAATTGTCTGGAGGGTTCATTGGAAACTTGTGCAGCTGGGTGCGTTTCCCGCTGTTCGCCTGAACACATACCCTCATTCGGAGACGGTGAGCAGCTCTGCCTATTAAAATGTAAATTCCCTCTCGCTGCAGCAGTGGTAGCAGCAGCAGCAACAGCAGCGCCGGGCGAGCCCAGACTGGGCTGCAGCAGGAAAGCTGGTGGGGGTGAGAGGTGTACGCGCTATAGGCAGGATCTGTCTTTCACCACGCAGAGGCTCCCAGATAGGCAGCATGTGGCTGTATAATATGCTCCACTGGCCGGGCCCTTCAGCGGATTTCAAAGCTCAGGCAGGAAACAAAAGGTGACTGGGCCATTCCTCTGACGCAAGCTCACTGTAATCGACTTCACTGACTTTATTCACATCCGTGTCTTTTGTCTTATATTAAAATGCTTTAACAAAAAAAAATAAATTCAGATTCTTTTTTTTTTTTTCACAAATTAAGGTTATTACATTTTATTCCTAGCACACATTTCAAAGGATCAACAATTCATGAGTGACCATATCTTTCAGAACAACAGAGTATCTGTTTGAAAAACGGGGGACACGGAGGAGTTATGGTTGCAAAATAAGCAAACTAAGCTTCAGCTTAATTTGAGTAACAGGCTCCTAAAGAGTTTTTGTGGCAGGGCTTTGCATTTCGTCCCATTACTTTCAGCATCTCTAGTTGCTTTTACATGAATTCTGACTTTTATTTAACAATTGCAACACATTTTAGTGATTACAAGATATGTCCCTCACAATGCATAATTATTTTAGTTTCAAGTCACATCACTAACTATTCTTGATAGTAAATACAAATAAAATAAATACAAAAATAACATGCAAAAAATAAGAAGTTAAAAAAAAAAAACAAAAAAAAAAAACATTGAAACAATTATGTTACTAATTCATAATTATAGAAGCCCTAGTTTTGAATGATACACTGGTTTAAGCATCAACAAAAATATGAACAATACATGATGGATTCACCAAAACCTACACACAGTAAAATATAGCAAACACACTCAAACAGACAAGCCCATATCAGAACATGCACACAGTCTGTTCTTATCCTGAATCTACTTCTTCCTACGTAACTCTGTTTACTGTGTTGCTACTGTCAAACAAAGAAGCAATACAACGTAGAAAACACATCAGAGAGAGGTTATGGATTTAATGTGTAAGTTTTGAAAAGATTCCTACAAACCCCCAGAACCTGTTATTATATAATTATTGCAATGCTAAGAGTAGTTCTTGAAGGTTTCTAAGCAGCGCTCTTTCAAGGATTACTGTATTCAATCATTAAAAATGTCCTCTGATAAAATTGAAAGCTATTATTAAACAATAAAA
>OMNN01098654.1:0-27329 GCA_900302755.1 Chromis chromis
GCTGTAGTGTTAAGTGATTAGACAAAATTATCTCACACATGGTATATTTCTGCAAAAGATGGTGACCTCAATAGACATATGAGCTTATAACCCTCACCGCGAACTCAATACTCCGTAATAAGGAGCTAACTGAGATATTATGCCCACAATGTGAGAAACCTAACTCCCCTTCGGATAATTAGCCTAAAAACATAGAGTACAAAGTTTAGTGAGGGTATTAAGATGCTGACATGCACATTAAATCCTGTTCTTTTAATCAGTTTAATTTTACAGTACTCTTTGTGTAGGACTACTTCATATTTCAGCCATCTACAGGTCTTAAATGAACCACTAGCTGAGAAAAAAGAAAAGAACCGTCCTTGACTCCCTACTTGCTAATGAGAAGAAATGATGAGAATATTCATTTGAGCGCGACTAATTGTACCTGACATAATTTTCACAGGGCAAAAAAAACATGGGCAAATGAGAGCACTATCCAGCCCTTGCACAACGCATGCTAACTTGTTGACAGAGCATGTTCCAGCACCCACTAAAAGGCAGTTCTCTCTACTAATTACATGGACCTACCTCTTCTCTGCAAACTAATCCTGTTCTCGCAGACTTTATCCAACAACATAATGCTGCCAGACCTGCTGGAGTCATGTTTACTCTCCTGCTGATTCATAATGCTGCAGACCAAATGAGCAAAGTTCAGGTTCAGCAACAAAGAAAATTGTCTGTCCTTCAGTGGTTGTGAGTTGATACCAGCTGCCATGTTTATGCCTCGGGTCTATGGAGATGACATTTACAGAGAATCTGATATGATAATGCCGGGCTCTTCACTGCAGGGTTTGGCCTTTAATAAACACAGAAGTGGTAAATATTTACTTTGATTCTTTAACTTTTTGTAAAGAAAATAACATGTACCTGTTATATAACTATTTACTAAATGATTTGACAGATTTGATATTACTTTACCAAAAACACAGTACATATAAAAGTGTGAAATATCACTTAAATATCAAATTATTCTAAATTGCATCACCTTACAGTAATTGCATTACCTTTAACTGCTAGGTTTAGTGGTACTATGAGTTGTTGATTGCTGCTGCAAGCTGTGTTTTGACTGATATTTAGTTTGTAATTGATTTTTTTTCTTTCTATCTAAGTCTCACAATCTCAGTTCCTCTGACAATTATTTTCCATATGGAGCTAGGATGAAGACATGCAGAAGACAGAGCCCACAAGTCCAACACTGCGAAAGCTATGGTGTTTGGAGCTAATATAAAATCAGGTCCATGCAACTGGGCTAAATGGAATCACAGGTGTACTCACTGGCGCAGAAGTTAGAAAACCTGTGTAATCACAGGTGTATTCACTTTTTTTGTACTGAGTTTCTAAATTTTGGTGGAGAATTTGTAGAAGAATGTTTCTTATCCACCCCATATTGGTGTTAGGGAAATTATAAAAAGCAGATCCAAAGGGTTTCATCCTGAATATGCATATGTAGTTTAGATGCTTCAGTATAAGCTACGTTCCCATTTGTATGGTGTTGCTTTTATAGCCTATATGGTATAAAAAGATGCTCTTACAGTGGTAGTCTTACTGTGGAATGTAAATGGATGGAAAAGCTTTTTTGTTTGTTGTTTCTGTTTCACGCTCATTTAGAATAAGAAGAAAGGCATTTTGTTATTTTCATTAGTGTGTTAATTGACAACAAAAGAAGCCAATCTGAATGTAATTTCACTGAAATGACATTATCATGATACAAGTTAAACTTTTTTTCCCCAGACAGAATAAACAGTGTTTCCCTGACAGTGAACACAGCAGCAAGACAGACTGTTTTCTTGACTAGATAGACATGCTCGCTTGATGAGTATTACTTGTTTCAGTCTTTACACTGGACGAAAATGCAATCATTGTACTTTAAATGACCTGAGACAGAAGCTGTTAAATTTAGTTTCACTACACCTTTTTCACTTAGTCATACATCCCCTCTGTAAGTGTGTCGCACAGCTTAAGAGCTGTTGCATAAAAATTAAGACTAATTCTATTGCCCAAATACTACATATCGATTTTATATCATGTATTCTACATAAGAAATGTTATAGTACAGTTAGAAATAAACACATTTATCCATTTCTAAACATGAAATGATACAACAGGTGTGCTGTAAACCAGACAGGCTACAAAATATGCTTTTTTAATAACCATTAAACAGTAGAATGTATTTGTAAGAACAGTTTTTTTTGTTTGTTTTAATGTTGTTTGTTTAAAATTTTTCACCGTTCATTAATTTCAATTTCTTCCAGTTGTGAGAAACTGTCAATGCCTACAATGTGGGAGAAGAGGGTCCATCAAGAACAGTTCAAAATCTATTGCTTTTCAGACTGTTTTGGTCCTGCCTTACTTTGTGAACATACTCAAAGCTGAGTACAAGCTGTGAGAATTCTGGCCTTGGTTGTTGCCCTGACTCATTTTTAGAATTGAGACAAATATATGTCACATTGTTTTCATTTTATGTGCAGTCTGAGGAGGAGTGGGGGGGTCAAGAGGAAGCAGCCATCTTGTTTAATTAAAATTAATTAAGTGGGACATAATCAATGAGGGGTTACATGCTCATATTAAGTGGAAGCACCCTGTCTATTCAGAAAATGTCTCTTTAATATTAAGCTGTGTGTTAAATTCACAAGCATGGGCTGGTTTATAATGTTTTATTTCTTGTGCTTGGTAGATTATGAAGCCAACCTGCCAAGTTATCTTTTAAGTAGTGCAGCTGGTGTCAGCCTCCGGCTACAGGAGTGGCTGGTGTAGTGGAAATGTACCTGTTGATTCGAAGTGATATTATTAAAGGTTTGCTGTGGCACTTGTGGTAACTTTGGTGTTTTTCTGTTTGAAATGGGTCTATTTTGTAGTACCCAGTACTCCCAGTGGATTAGCCACCCGATTGGTGCCCCTCTTTAGTGCCATTCTCCTGCAGTACAATGCTTAAACGTTCTAACCTGTTTTGCAAAACTGGTGTTAGTGATTTTACAAGGCCAGCCTATTGTGCTATTTTGACCGGCACTGCTGGATTCAAATTAAAGTCCACCTGCAAATCAAGAGCTTAGTCAGATGCACATTTTGAAACGGATGGAGTGGGGCCCAACATGAGAGTGTAAAATGGCATGTGGTCCACACTTACTGTGTATAGCATCCTTTAACGTTCTACAAATAATTTTACAATGTTTTACTCATTCACCTATTCATACCAACATACCAGGGGAGGCATAGCTGCCATGCATGTAGCTGCCCTGCTATTAGGAGCAACTTGGAGTTCTTCCCCAATCTGGGGATCAAACCACCAACCTTACATATAGTGGAAAAAACGCTCTACCACCTGAGACATGGCTGCCCACCAATGTAGAGTTATGCTACCTGACACTGTGAGCAAAAAATGACTCAGTAGATCCCACTGTCCAACTGATTATATATTTGAGCAAACCTTTTGGTTCTTGTCCTGGTCCAAGCAACATCAGCACCTTTAAGCCCCACCCCTACTGCTAGCAAAGCAAAATGGCCAAATAACTGATGATGGGTCCAGTTTAATACTGTTTTGGCAGTTACGTCTCTCAGACACAAACACAGTCATTGCACATATTGCTGCCTGTCTTTGTGAACCCTTTAACAATCAAAATGCTCCTTGTGGCTTTGAATTTCCAAGCATTTTTTCTTTCTTTTTACTCTGGTTTCTCTTCTCCTTCATAATTGATTTTCTGTTAGCTTTATTACCGTCTAAATAATGACCGCTAGACCTCCTCATCAACTTCACACGGCTGATTAAAACTCACTGCAACAGTGGTAAATAAAAACAAAAAAAAACATGCTGATTAAGTGAGAATAATAACCAGTGAAACTAAGTCAACAGGGGACAGCAGATAAAGAAGATTTTCATGAGAGAGCCTTTTTTTGTTTCAGGATTAAACTAAAATGTCCAAGTAATACTTGAATGCAGCACTGAAAAGAAACTTCCTCAGGTTCTGTTCAGTTTGGTGCAGCAGTCAGCAGAATCCTACCTGGCTTCACCGCCTGACAAAACCTTTTATTTCTTTAGTTGGCGCTTCTATTGTCATGTCTCGGAAAGGAACATTGAGGGGAAAGTGGAACCAATAAATGTCTCTCACCTTACATCCACCGCGTCCTCCATGACTGTCATGTCTGTCTTGCATTTGGCTGAGGGGTTGATGGCGAGCTCAGCAGGAGGGATGACAAAGCTTTTACTCAACGGCAGCCACATTCCCTCTCCTAAGGTGTATGTAAATCTGTAGGACAAGAAAGGTACATGAGACAAGAAAATCAGTGCAGGTTTTCAAATATAGAAGAATGGCAGAAAAACAAGGGGAAGTCGGTGGAATACAGGTGGACATGTCAGGGAGAACAGATCAAATACAGATCAAACATTACCATTGGGAATTGGATTAGTGTATTAGCATACCGTCTTGATCAGTTTTAAAGAACTCCTCAGGTGAAAATCAAGTTGTTGTTTTGTTTTGACCTTGTTAACATGTCCGTCGCTGAGCCTTTTCCTTGAAACTGCAGTGTATCGATGACAGTCTCAAAAACAAAGATTCAGACTTTAAAGGTTTCATATCAAACAAGCCTAAGGACTCAATCCTGTCTGATTGCAGGATGTTTCATTCTTCTTCTTCAGAATCATCTTCCAATTTGAATATGTATGGCTAAATTACTCAAATCTTACAACTTGTCTTTGTGTGTAGAGTAACTTTACAGTGTTTGAGCAGTCCTAGGTGAGCTGATGTGCTCGAGCTGCAGTGAGTGGCTAAGGGGTGGATGTAGAAGTGGGGCTTTCAAATATCTATAGGAAGAAACGTTGCAAAGTTACATCCAACCCGCTTTAAAGCATGAAGGGATTATTTTCACTGAGGACACTTCTAAATATGTAACTTTGATATACAGAGATCAGTTTGTAGGGGCTTAATCTGTTACCAGAGAGGTACTTTCATTTTAACCCTCCATTTTTTTCCCAACTAATAATGAAATGGCTGCATTACATGTATTTGTGGTCGACACATTTTACTGTTACAGCTGTTGGAGGACACGAGGAACATTTAAAAACTTCACACAGCTTGTTTGGTGATTGTTGAGCTTGTTGAGTGGATTTGTGTATTCATATTCAGATTACTGACACTTTGTCATTGTTGAGCATAAACAAAACTTTTCATTAGGTGTTTTCGTTGTCAAGCTGTAGTGTTTTCAGTTCTGGAACAAAACTATAAAGGTGCAGAGTGTTAACACCAAATAAAAAAAGCTGGAAAGTTTTATTTTCATGATATGTTGTAAAAACTACTGACCCGTGAGTTTTTGCTGATTAAAATTTGACTAAAACATTCGGTTGACTAAACAGGGTTTTTGATCTCAAGACTAAATGTCACCAAAAATCTAAGAATAGCTGGAAAAAATGAAAACTGTTCAAGACCTTCGTCGGGACACCCAGGATTGAAGGAGCATTTCGGTGATTTATTATTGCCCTGCTGTCAAGCTGAGGGACTTGTAAGAGACACATGGGAGAAATAATGTTCAAAATTAAAGTAGCAAAGCCTCAGACAGCCCGACATTTAGAACCTGAGTGTATGTTTCAAGCTCATAATGTAACTGGAAAGCATCTGTCATTTGACCCTGCCTGTCTTATTAATGCCCACGTCTTTCAAACTCCACGTCCAAAGTTTATAGTGCACTCTTTCTCAAAGCCTCTAAGCCAGATCAAGATGACCTTCAGGGTATCATAAGGGATATTTGTAACTTCAGAAAAGCCACAAGTGTTTACCCAGTACAGGTTTGCTGCTCACAACAGTGTTTTGAAAAGACCCCCAAAATGGATAGAGCTCATCCAAACCCCTTTAAACTAAACACTGTACTTCTGTGGTTCCCCATGTTTAAAGGTCAGCTGTACGGTTGTAGAGGAACGAGATCAGACACACACATTCCATCATTTATTAGTGAGATCTGGGACAAATCAATGAGAAACTGAAATTTATATGTAGATCTTGGAAGAGAGACACCTCTGAGAGCAGATAAAATACAGAGTTGAGACCTGAATTTAATCACTGAGACAAATTTCTGATATTGTGGCGGCTCATTCATAAGGCAATCACGTTTTTTGGATCTTATTGTTAGTTCAGGAGTTGATTATTTCAGACAATTAAAGATCGGTGCAGCGAGAGGGAAGAGAAAGAGCATTTTAAGATTTTAAATTGGGATCGTGTTGAGACGAAAGAGGGGCCATTTGTCAGGAGCTGAATTTGCCAAGAGCAGTGTTGGGCACATTAATTTTAAAAAGTAATTAGTTATAGTTACTAGTTACTTATCCCAAAAAGTAACTGAGTTAGTAACTGAATTACTCCACTATGAAAGTAATTAGTTACCAGGGAAAGAAACTATTGCGTTACTTTTTTAAAAAGTTTAAATATGTCTAAAAATTTGGATTTTTTTTCTAAGCAGGTTTCACAAGCCACTAGTTACTACAAGCCCCACTAGTTTTGTAGAAGCGTGTGCCGTTGACAGATGCTTCATTAGATTAGAGTTGTTTACAACGGACATGGACAAACACTTCGCTCCGGGACATAATGTACACTTCACATGTACGTTCTTGCCTTTTACCTCAAGGAGAATAAAATAGTGTTTGTAGTGTCATTTTAAAAACGCCAACTTTCCCTCCAGACTCGCCATTGCTGCAGCTTTACCTTTGCTAGTTTGGCTATGTGGGACCACTGTGAGCATGTGTGGTTTGTGTGTAAACGGAACACTGCCTGTGATTGGTCACTTGTGCGGTTGTCTCGCCTCCTCCCTCACCAAAGAAAAAAATAAATAGTTTTGCAGCTCCTGTGGCTGAGAGCAAAGTCGGATGACAAGAACTTCAATGAGTAGCTTTAGTTTATAACGCACCCCATTTAATTGTCGGTAACGACGTTGTAACGATGGAAATAGTAATTAGTTAGATTACCCGTTACTGAAAAAAATAACACCATTAGTAACGCTGTTTATTTTAACGCCATTATTCCCATCACTGGCCAAGAGTGAGAAAATTATCAAAATATCATATTGATTTTAAAATGATTTCAGTTATGTGTAGGAGAAATAAAGGCAGGGCAAAGAAGAGATGTCATTTTTAAAAATGTCTATGCTCTTGGCAGACTTCTAAGCGTCTAAAAACAATGACCATGTTGCATCAAAATGGCTACTTTTCAAAGACAAATGCTTTTTGCTGCATCAGTGATTTAGAGTAATGGCATCAAGTTGGTTAGAGGTTATTTATTTTACCTTTCAGCAAAGTTACCCTTTTTCCATAACTCTTTCTTGAGCAGAAGGACACTGTGTGTTAATGGACGCAATGCATACCAAATGAGAAACCCTGGCAAAAAAAGGGCCAATAAGAGATTCCCCTGAGACAAAACATGGCTATAAATCTGTAAACAACAGATGTCTGGAACAAGGGCTTTAAAACAATTCTTTATTTGCGAGTCAATGAAGATCATCAATCTTTAAACACTCTGCAGATGAAATGTAATACTTCCAACTTTAAGTTAAACAGTGCATGCTGTTTAACATCAAATGCATTATTAGCGCTGATGAATAATGCATGCACACTTGTAATGCAAAAGAGGGGAACTTGTTGATTAAATAGTTAACAACCATTTTTATGCAGACTAAACATATTTCCTCATTTACAATTGTTCAATTTGCATTTAATAAAATGCTAACTTAGCATAAGGAAAGGGCAGCGGATTGTGGGAACTGCATGCATTACCAGACCCTTTAAGAACAGCATGATTAAAACCCCCCACAGAAATGGAACGCTTAATTATATCCACCCAATTACTCCCTTTGTTTCAAAGTCACAATTTTGAGTGGATCAAAGTGCAGCTTGTCTTCCATTCAGTGTAAAACACTGGATTCTGTGGAAGTTATTACAAGGTGGGAGTCCATTAAAATGGTAATATTTTCATTTTATTTTTCCAGGAAGCCGCTGCCAGCTCTCACTTCACCTGCTCTTATGGGACTGTGTACAGCAGGAGTGCTGAAAATCCCTGCGATGCAGTATGACGTATATGGGTGACCACAGGACAAATTAGCAGCTACTTAACGAGCACTGTTTTTATAATGGACAACTAGGGAGTTGTGCTGCTGCTGTGTGACTTATTTGGTTCACCCAATGAGAAACTGGGTTTGGAAAACACTAAGACCCCCTTGAGGAAACAGTTGTTGAGTGGAAAACGTGTTTGCAGTCCTGTGAGGAACTCCCATGGTTAGTACCGCATGAATGTGTGTCTGAATGCTGACTCTTAGCATTTATCTCGTCTAATAAAGGAGAATTTTGCACATATCTTTGAGTTTGCTTTTCAATTTTCAATAGTACTGCAATTTTAATAACCTCATTCACTTTGATGTTAAATGGTAATATTTGCTTAAGAATGGCCATATGGCATTTGTCAGGGCTTGTTGAAATTCAAGGTCTTATTCCAGTCTCCTGATCAGATAGGGTTCTAGATAGAGACAAAAACATACCATATAGTGCGTGGTTAGGGTGTACACCACATGGATGCAAATGCGATCAGCAGTGAGTTTGACTCCCAGTCGGCCTGAAATCTTTACACATGTTGTTACCCTGTTCTCTTTCCTCACATTTCCTATCTCCCTTTACTCTCTAATAGAGACAAAAAAAATGAATAAATAAAAACATGAAAATTAGGATGGATTGCCAGTTGGGAGCAGTCTGAGCACAAGTTTGAAATTGTTCAACTGTAAAGAAAAAAAAAACGCCTACTGGAGAAAACGTGCCAATATAGAAGGCAATCGGTTAATCTCATTTCTCTATTTTGAGCCTCCTCGTCTCCTCTGTCCTCCGACCTTCTGTCTGTGACCCAGAAATTGATCTCAGCCTGCCCGTCTTGAAACTGGCTTAAAAATATTGTCATAATTCTTATTACCTTAAGTAATAAACCAAACACTTTGCTGGGTCACTGCTAAATTTGTGATTGTATGCAACGTGGAGTATAATAGTTGTCCAGATTCTGTATTGCCAAGGGGAGAGACAATTTGTCCAACATCCCTCTTTCTCTCAGAGAACAAGAAAGAGAGTTTTATTATGACATTACAGTGAATGCAAACTATTTACCCATTGGCTTTTTTCAAATGGTTTCTTATCATTCGGTTTTATTAACATATAAGAAACACCTTAACATTCCTTAAGTTGACCGAGGATCCTCTTAATAGTAAAACACCATATCTGAGAATTCCTCAAGTTCCTATTTCTCATTCTTGCTGAGTTTTTCATTACTGTAACATTGGTTAGTCTAATGTGGAACATTTTGAGCAAATAATTAGAAAAATATAAGTAACAGATATAAACCAATCAGCCACAACATTATGACCACTGACAGGTGAAGTGAATAGCATTGATCATATTGGTACTATGTGGTGTTCTGCTGGAAAACCTTGGATTTTGCCATCCGTGTTGATGAGACTTAGACACCCAAATAAACAATGTGCCAGAACAAGCACACTCCTTCATGAAAATGGAAATCCCAAATGTCACTGGCCTACCCCTGCAGGGAAATGCACCCCACCACATGGCAAAAACATCCAACAATCAGAAACATCTTGAGGAACATGACAATGGCCCAAGATGTTGATTTGACCTCCAAACTTCCCCATTCTGATCAAGCATCAACAGGATGCAGGAACAAGTTTGATTGACAGAGGCCCCACTGCACAACCCAGAGTACCCAAAGGATCCACTGCCAATGTCCTGGTGCCAGACCCCATAGGACACCCTGAGAGGTTCTCTTGTCCATGCCCAATGGTTCAGAGCATTTTTGAGCACATAAGGGGGACAACACAATATTAGGCAGGTGGTCATAATGTTATGCCTGATCGGTGTATATGTATTTATTTTAAATGTTTGGTGCGTAGGATATTGTTGGATCTATTGACAGAAATGATATATATTAATCAAGTTTATGATTTCATTGTGCATGACCACCTGAAAAAAAAAGAACATGTTTTCATTGCTTTAGAATGAAAAGAGTCTTCCTCCACAGAGTCCGACATGAATGGACAAACCAACCACTGGCTTTAAAGAGGGCATTTTGTGTTTTTGGCAGCCAGAGTATTTATACATTATCTGGTTGCAATCTTGTGCAAACTGATGAAAACAAGGTTGTTTTTTCAAAGAATGCACAGCGCTTCATGATGTAAACAGGGCATTGCATGCAGCGACATGAAAACATAATCCCAAATGTGGAGTACCATGGAGACAGTGTCGTGGTTTGTTGCTGCTTTGCTGCCTACATGCTCTGGAAAAATCATAAAGTACACCTTTGGTCAAGGTGACCATCAGCTGACCCTAAATATCTAAGTTAATTGAGTACAGAATGTTTTCCTTTGAGTGAAAGTATGAGAGAGAATAAATATCATTCTGCTCAGTTTGTTGGATCTGGAGGTGTCTGTGCCAGAAACTGCACAAAGACAGAAACTACCTACTGTCTTTTGTTAGAAACCACTAACAACAGTGAGGAGATCCCTGAGCTCCACAAAAATCACTCTACTGGACTAATGTCAACATTGACAGCACTAATGGTCACAGTTGGATGTCGGCAAAGCAGGGAGGACACACATGCAGACTAAGAACAGGCAGAAAGGAACAGTTTTAAGTTGCTTAATGGCTGCTGTCCACGTCCACTGATGAAGCAGGAGCTTACAGGTTCGCAAGTTGTAGATATGCTGGCAAACTAAGCTCAAAACCAGACATGAGTTTTAAAAGATGGGACAGAAGAATGCTGGACTGCTCAGCTGAACTTGCAAAGACAAACTGGTAGAGAGAGACTCTGGAGAGCTGGTATATAGACTGCAGAACTGATGAGGCGAGTGGGAACAAATGAGATTATGGAGGAATGAGGTGCAGGTAGTGGAATGGAGACTGGGCACAGATTGACAGACTGAGGACATCTGGTGGGTGAAAAGGGTGATACATGGAAAAACCACATGGCTCAGTGCTGAAGACACCCGGATCGCTTTAGGCCCAAACAACTATTTGAGGGTGATAGTAATCTGTTTCAGTGAAGCAACTTTAACTGATCAGCAGTGGACATCAAAACAATTTAGACAATCACTCTTTATATCTCAGACATATCTCAGACAGATTGGAGAATCCACTTCAAGGTTGTAAAGCTTCAAAGATCTGCTCTGCCGTCATTGTGCCTCCGTGATCTCAGCTGAGATGAAAAGTAAGACGTGAAAAGATGACTTTGCGATAATCTTTGTCCTCCTGGTGGACAGACAGAGAAGTGCAGCTTTTATTTTTCTGTTTGACCCGTTTCTACCTGCATAGCATCAGATCCATTTGTCACCTGTATATCATTACATAAGGGGATAATAAATTGTCACTTTTTCCCTTTTCAGTGTTTTTAATGCTTATATCACAAACTGTTTGCTGTAATGCAGAAGTTAGAACAAAACTTTAGGTCGCCAGGTTTTTAAATAATGAAATTCTAGATTCCTTCCTTATATTTTTTTTATTAGCATAAAGTAGCTTGTCCTATCTTTTTCCAATTAATGCTGTCCAATTACAAAACTACTGACTGGTTGACCCATGACCTCCTGGAAGAAGACTGTGTTCTTTCCATTCATGACAAATTTACAAATTTAGCCTGAAAAGAGGTTATTTTAATCACTACTAGAACTTTATTGACAGGGTGCCTGATTGTCATTTTCTTAGAGTCCAATAAACAACTGGCGATTCCTACTTTTCTAGTGTTTAACTGTATTTTAATACATGTTTAAGAGCTACAGCAATGCAGGAAGTAAATGTGTGTGTTAATGGAGAAGTGAGTGACACTCTGTCACTATGTCTATGTAATCTATGTCTCCATTCCCAGACCTGAAAAACAGGTACATGACATGACCGATGTATAATGGTGCGTGACTTCCTCAGTAAATGTTTCAATGCTCTGTAGTGTTTCCCTGGTAACACTTGTTTCAGTCATGTCAGAGAACACTCACATGGTTGGGGCACACCCTGAGGCGCACCTGTACAGCCAAACAAAAATAGAAACTCCTAAATCTCTTCCCTTGTCAAAACCAACAGAGAAGTCAGAGTATAATATGTTTTTAGGCTGACAATAGAGTACAATAGGCCCTTTTCTGATCTCGTGTAAAGTCCAACAGTTTCCTCCTCAGGTGTTGGATACCTGCTGAGCGATACATGCCTGAGCTAAAGTGAATGTATGTGACGTCCACCTGTTTGGGTTGACGTTTCAGGGGAGTGCCGCGTGTCAGCTATTGATTCTGCATGAGAAAGTCACAGTGAGTCTGCACAGCAACACAGCAGACAGCCTTGTTCTAGCCATGTTATGTAACGTTTGTGGTTTACCTTCATTTGGATTTTTACTCACCAGAAGTGATGCCGCCTGAAAATGAAGACAAAGTCATGAAAGCTCCCGGAGTTTGTGCAGACAGAGTTTCGTGTCGGCACATGTTTGCTCCCTCTGCCAGGTAAAGTTATGGTGGTGCTGGTGGTGGGGTCTCCTTTTCCTTCATTTGGATCACAGCTCAACTCAGAAGTCACTGCTAGATTACTGAACCTGTTCATTTACATGCACATGTTTACATGGAGAGCACTTTTTTCCTCCTTGTTGTTTTATTATCTTACTTCATTTTATTTTGTTTAGTGACTTTTAGGCTGTGTTTAAAGAAATCAACAGTTTAATATTGCAAAGGTTAAAACATTTTAAGATAAGTAAAGAATAAAGGACAGGACAGTGGTTGAGTGATGCTCAAATCTTATTACGATGCTATAGAGGAGTTTTCAGGAGGGATTAGTCCATGTATATGCTGGTGATGCATATCTGAATGTATACAAACTAAACTTTTCATTTGCATAATCTTCTGATTTCACATTCTACTTTGTGAATTTTATTTACAATCTATATTATAATATTATAATTTCATTCCTTTGCTGCCTTAAAAATGTGAATTAACTGAACTTTAGTTGATGAACTAGTTCAAAGTCATCTTATGAGTTGTGATAGTGGAAAATGAGTTAACTTAAATGAACTAAACTTGAGAAAAGAAGTTCAATAAGCTCCAGAGATTAAGTTGAAACAACTCATCACATCGACAATGGTTACAGACAGACTTGATTTCCTTTACTAATTTCTAAGTTAAAGAGTTCTTTTTCATTTAACATTGAGAACTGACCCTCTCTGTATAGGAAACCTGGGAAGCTGTTCCTAGTTATGATGAGATGAATTATACATCTACAGGTTTCAGGACTGAGTTTATTATGAACCTTTGTCATGGTTAGAATTGTTTTAATTACTGTGAAAAGACACATATCTTATTTGAACAAAGATACACAGCTAGTTTACGCTTTGTGTTTTCTCAAACTGTCTCTGAGGAGTTTTAACCTCCTAACAATGCATCCTGGGAAGTCTTTCTATTTTCTAGTTTTCTTTCTTATAGTCTTAATTTAATTTAATTCATTCAAATAATATTTTTTTTGTAAAAAAAAAAAAATGGCTCAAGTTAACTCATGTATTTAAGTTGGTCTAAAATGGTCTGAAAATAAAAATTAGACATTTTAAGTGAACAAAACTCACATATTCACACTAAGTAAAGATGATAGAAGCAGGTTGCTAAGTCTAGAGGATTATAAAAGTCTTCTACTGTCACATTGTTCCTAATTGATAACAGCACAGCTTCATAACACGTGCAAACAGCTCTGAAAAGCTCCGGCCCTGGCAAACATTTACCATTCATTCATGGGAACTAATACATGTCCATACAGTAGAGTATTAACAACTCTACATATTACTATTTGCACTTTCCCAAAGCAGTGATAAATGTGTTTGCTCTGTCATATTGTGCTTTAACAAGTGTTTGATTTGGCATTATTCGTGTGTGCAGGACAGTTACAACTGAATGATCAGAAGCAAAGATAAATCATTTAAAGCATTCTCTATAAATGCAGGGTTTATTAGCGTGGGTGTGATGGGAAGACACGTTGACGATTAGCGTGAGAAGTTTCTGGTGTGACTCATTCTGACCTTTCCTTCTGCCAAATGCACCAAATGTCAATAGAAAGAAGCTATAACCCCTCATTTTCATTCCACTGAACATTTTAAAAAGCATGTGTGTGATTGTGTTTGTTATGTTACAGAGTGAACAGGCCTTGTGTCAGACATCCACACTGGTTACAGATACACCTGCTTCTCGTCTTCCTGGCAGGTAAGACTTGACATTGGCTACGACGGATTAGAGTTGGAAAAAAGGTTGTTGGCAGACAATGGAGCAGAGGCGTCTGTCAACTCACTTTATCTGGACCGACAACTCTGCACCACTATTTATAAACCGCAATGTCTGGCATGCACACACACATGAACAAGTCGAATTCCTTCCTAATTCATTCTGTAACCTGTTGGTCTACTCTGATTGTTGTCTGTTTACTTGTCGCGCAAATTTCACAATTCTGTAGCTTTTGAGCAGAGGATAGCGGAAAATATGACAAAGAGGAGCCCCAGAAAGAATGCTTGGCCTCACAAGAGACTATTGTTTGTCTTATCAGATATGAATCAACTTTTCTATTTGGAGAATACTGGTTTGATTCTCTGAAACTGCCCCAAGGAAAGTCATCGTCATTCTTTCCTGTTTGAGAATAATGGGAGAAGCACAAGAAAAGCACAAGAAAAGCAGGAGTTTGTTTTGAAGTGCTCTTTGTTTTCTATTTTATAATCTTATGAAGCAATAAACAGACAAATAAGAGAAAAATCCCAGCTGACACTGTGTGAGATGCAGGCTATACTATGCAAATTCCGCTAACACATATAGACAACCATTCATGTTCAAATTCATGCAGCATCACAAATTTACCTACCATTCTTGTTACACAGGTTAAACATGCAAACACCACACAGAAAGAGCCTTGCTAATCAATAGATTCAAACCTAGTGCTTTCTTGCTGTGAGGTGACAGTGCTAACCACTGCCTCACCATGTCACCCTGTGAAGCAATCCTAATACACAAAATCTGCATTTTATATTTAGGAAAAATGAGAAAAGCTTCCTCCCAAACAGATGTATACTAAAAAAAAGGAAAATTGTTTTTCCACATTTACTAAATTGTGATGCACTGTCGCATTAAGAACCTTCCCACAGTTTCATTGAAACTGCGGTCAGTGGTTATACTCTGAATAGAAACAGAAATGGAAATTGTTCTTCTGAATGACTTAAAACGGTTCACTGCACCTCTTTGGATCCCCAGCAATCCACCCATAAAGTTTCAAAGAAGATCCAATGTATGGTTGTTGAGTTATGTGAAGTACAGACACACCCACACACATACAGAGTTTTTTGTTTTTTTTAATTTACCAGCGATATTTGCGACAAATCACAGAGAAACTCAAGTTTAAGTATAAATCTTTGAAGTGAGACTTTAGTTTAAATACTGAGATAAATTTCTGATATTGTGCAGTCTGATTTATAGGCCAATCAAGTTTTCTTTTGGATTTTAGTGTTAGCTCAAGAGGTGACCATAAATAAAGTTTAGTTCAATAAAACTGAGATGAGGGGAAGGTTATTTCTCAGGAGATGAATTTAGGAGGTATGAGAAAATGGTCAAAATCTCATGATGATAAATTTAACTCAGTTATGTCCTGAAAAGTATCACTTAATATGCCTCTGGGACAAACTGAGGAAATAAGAGTGTATCAAAAATATATGATAAATTATGATGATAAATTATATTAGCAACCATTTAAAAAAAAAATCAGAGTTGCCAAATGTTTGGCTTTGTTTTTTTTCCCCATTTTATTATTAATTATTTATATTCAATAACAAAAACACAACCCCGAACTGAAATGCGTACACTGAAATTGGTCCATAAGAATGCCTGATAGCTTTGCCAGAGGATGGCTCCATCACACACTCTGGTGACTGTTTTGTTTTTCCAAATCAGGTCAAGCTTGCTGTCAGACCACTGTTGCTCCCTCCACTCTTTCTGTTCCTACAACACAAACCTCAGGTAATGAAACTTAACAAAATCATTTAACTCCCTGTCATATCGGTAGAAACATTTTCTTTATCTAAGCCTATGTTACTAGGTGCTGGCATGAATTAACTAGTTGTAAAACCTCCCTTTCCTTCTCATGGCAGTATACTACTTTATTGACGTCACTGTGGATGTCACTGGACAGAAGAAGAATGAAACAGAAGTTATTGCCTGGGTATGTAGGGAAGCTTTTTATAGACAAATTACTTATTAACATACCAGATGTATGATTAGATCCTGTGACTACATTTTATGAGCATCTTGTTCTCGTTGTCAGCTTGACCAGGTATTTCAAAACACGCTGGAGAACTGTGTGTCTCCAAACCCTGACGAAACAACAACCACACCCACCTCTCCAAAAACTACGCCTGCGAGCACCCTAAACGAGACAACAACACCGCAAATGTTTAACACGACAACACTACAAAACTACAGTACAACTGCAGCCGCAACAACAGCATTAGAAGGCAACACCATGACTACAGTTGCAACATCTACAGTGCCACAAAACACCAGTGCAACTACAGCTGCAACAACTTCACTAAACACCAGTGCAACTACAGCTGCAATGTCACAAAACACCAGTGCAACTACAGCTGCATCAACGTCACAAAACACCAATGCAACTACAGCTGCAACATCACAAAACACCAGTGCAACTACAGCTACATCAACGTCACAAAACACCAGTGCAACTACAGCTGCAATGTCACAAAACACCAGTGCAACTACAGCTGCATCGACAACATCACAAAACACCAGTGCAACTACAGCTGCAACAAATGATATCACCACAGCAGCTACATCACCCATGTCCAGCGTGATCCCACTGATTCCTGACAGTGGAGTAAGCAATCGACCACCACGGAATACAAACCGACCACGCGTGGTTCGTCAAGTCAGTGGCAGTATGACACAAAACAGGTATCACTGCAATGATTTCTATAAAATGAGTAGATGAGTGAATGGAGTAATGACTTAAAGAATGAGGAGGAGAAAATACTGAAGACAAAATGTTTTTTGCAGCATCTTCTGTTATACTGTTGTTGCAGTTGTGCTGCTATAATAGTGAACTAATAAGGAAAGAAAATAGTTAGTGACAGATACCACCCAAATTCATACTAGAAACAATTTTCTCTTATCAAATTTGATATATTTAAGATGAACTGTAATCCTGCTGGTACCAGAGATATACTATTTGTCATATCTCATGGGTGCTTTATTCCGTAATTCCAATTTTTCATGACTTTTTCTATCATTTTCTTCCCAATGACTCTATATCATTGTTTTCTGTTTCTCTTTTAATTCGTGCTTTTGAATGCAGTTTTAAAAGACTGAACTGTTTACTGAGTTCTATTTATTATAGGTCCTAATTTAAAGCATCACACACGAAAAAGAAAAGTTGTTTTACACTGTGTGCAAATGAACTGGAAATTCCCTGAAATTATACGTTTTTTCAGATAGCATGAATTATATACACTGATCAGGCAAACATTGTGACCACCTGCCTAATATTGTGTTAGTCCCCCTTATGTGGTCAAAAATGTTCTGAATCATTGGGCATGGACAAGAGGACCTCTCAGGGTGTCCTATGGGGTCTGGCACCAGGATGTTGGCAGTGGATCCTTTGGATACTCTGGCTTGTGCAGTGGGGCCTCTGTCAATCAAACTTGTTTCACTGTATCCTGTTGATGCTTGATCAGAATGGGGTCTAGGAAGTTTGGAGGTCAAATCAACATGTTGGGCCATTGTCATGTTCCTCAAGATGTTCCTGATTGTTGGATGTTTTTGCCATGTGGTGGGGTGCATTTTCCTGCGGGGGGTAGGCCAGTGACATTTGGGATCACCATGTGCATGAGGGAGTGTTCTTGTTCTGGGACAATGTTTATTTGGGCGTGTAAGTCTCATCAACACGGATGTTAAAATCCAAGGTTTTCCAGCAGAACACCATATAGTACCAGTATGATCAATGTTATTCACTTCAACTGTCAATGGTCATAATGTTGTGGCTGTTCGGTGTAGCTAATAACGTTTAGCGAAGAAAAAAGGTTACATTTTGCTGTGATGGTTGTTTCTTCTAGCAGTTTTTTCTTGGGGATCTATTTTAAATATGCTGGTAGTATTACAGTTAAAGGTGAGACTGTCTTTGTTGAAATGCAGCCATAAGTGGTGGTTAAAAGAAGATGGCACACAATACTGGTTTTACTTTTCCCATTAAACCAATGAAATGTCTATATGTGACATCAGTAACAGTAGAGACACAATTTGAGATGAGCCATAAATCATGTAAAATGACTCAGTAATGCCAACGTTGTTTTAATTTACTTTTCAGTGAGATCAGAAATAGCACAACAGCCGGCCTATTTCAAGTAAGTTAACAATTAGTAGTATCTCTCAGTTACAGTCAATGAATAGAAAGATTGCATAAATCCACCCTGATTTGTGTTTCAACAGGGAATGGAAGTGTCATGCAACATAAAAACTGCAATAAGGTAAGTAAAATAACACTTTTCAAATCCTTTGAACAAATGTATTTTAGTCTATTTGTTAACACTGATCTGATACTTCAGAAACACCAGATGTTCTGTGATGCTGCGGCTGAATCAGACAGTTCCTCCATGTTGTATCCTCCGTGCTCTCTGTGCAGCCAGTAAAACCTCCACTGACATCCATGTGGTGGGAAACAAGATCGATAGACTGAGTAAGTGTTGCACACACACAGTTAGAAACATATTTACCTACCTAATAAGTTCACATAATGCAATCAATCCTGTGTGTCATTGATCAGATCAGCTTCAAAGTGAGTGCAACAGCAACCCAGAAGAGGGAAACAGTTGCATTTATTATGGCCTGGGCAGTACATCATGGTAAGATGTTTGGTATTTACGGTGCTTATGCTTCCTCAACATCCTAATTAAAAAGAATGTGTATAATATTGTTGGGATTGTGCTACATTCTTAATTTTTTTCTTCTGTCTTTCGACAGCACAGAGTCTGAAGCTGCATATGTGGTTCCACTAAGCAACACAACTACCTGTGGTGGAGGTGAGCTCATTTCATTTAAACATACTGAAAGTGCACAAAGTAATAGAGGTATTTGCCTTTTAATATTTTACCACATGTTGATGTGTCTCAAATGGAATTTAAAAGGATCCAAAATGTCCGAAATGCATTAGCTTGTCTAAAGTAAGCATATAGCCTGTTCTGCTGATTAGACTGTATTGTTGCTGAGGCCAAGTCCACACAAAAAACATAATTAAGCAATGTCAAGACAGCAGGCAGTGATATGACCGTAACTCAAAAACCACGTTGACCAATAGAAGACAGAAAAAAAAACTATTACCAATTACAGTGTGGTGCATCAAGAAAGGAGGGAATCATATGTGTGGACTGATTCTGTTGCTTGTTTCCCAGTATTACTGTACATGTACTGTACATCGATCAGCCACAACATTATGACCACTGACAGGTGAAGTGAATAACATTGTTCATATTGGTACTATGTGGTGTTCTGCTGGAAAACCTTGGATTTTAACATCCGTGTTGATGAGACTTAGACACCCAGATAAACATAGTCCCAGAACAAGCACACTCCCTCATGCAAATGGCAATCCCAAATGTCACTGGCCTACCCCTGCAGGAAAAGGCATCCAACCACATGGCAAAAACATAGAACTAACTAAACCAAAACAGGTGCCTCAAAACACACATTATGGAAAACACAGGACGCAAATCATCACCCATCAGTGGCTACAAAACACACAGGACACTAGCAGCGTCTCACCAAGTTATGCCGCTGCTAACAGAAGTTAAAGTCTTCACTAAGACACGGGTAACCTCTCACTGAATTAGCAGCTGCTAACAGAAGCTACATTTCCAAATAACCACCTCTCAGTGGCTACGGAAAACACCTAACGCACACACAAAATACAAAGATAAGAGGCACCAAGGCAAACTGTTCACATTAAATCTTAGCTGCCCTCACTGAAAGTTTGGTTGAGGATTTTTTTGGTTGAGGTGGTGACCCAATCAGACAGGTCAGGAGGCGGGGAGAACAAAGGCTGGAGTGCAGGTCTTCAGGTCCAGGCTAATCAGCTGAAATAACTGGCAGTTGGGGTTCTGGAGCAGGATCCCAAGCCAGCCACAGCTGGGCCTACACAGGCCATCTCCCTACACAAAGTTCGTAAAAGTCCACCATAACAGCAAGACGGCACAGAAGCACCGGAGGCCGTAACACTCTGTAAACAAGTTGACATAAAAGTAATTCACTAAACTATGTGATACAAAAAATGATAACCAATAAGCTTACAAATGAGTTTCATGCCAAGTTAACCAGCTGCTGGTAGAAGCTTCACTGACTTCACAAGACTTCATCACTATCTTTAGTCTGATTTTGAAAGTCTCTTCGGTAGCGAAAATCAGACCTGATGATTGCTGTGTTCAAATACTCTAACTTGACTGAGCTCCATGGAATTGTAGTGAATAATGCTGAAATCGACAAAAGAGAGCCACAACTCTGATAACAATTTAGGAGAAATGTAGATTAGTCCTCATTTCACCTAATTTCTGCTCATTTTATAGCACAATGATACAAAATGTGATAAACTAAGATTAAATAAAGCATGAAAAGCACAAAATCACTATGAATCTGCTCACACTGATGTTTAAATACAGTAAACCAACATGCTTTGTTTGCTTTGTTTCAGGTAACAAGAGCTGCAGCTGCTCTGCTTACTGCAACGGATCCGGTTAGTGTTTTATCACCTAACAAACCCTCAACAGTCTTTATCTAATTTATCAGTCTAGAAGATTTTCATGGCTTAATTTTGTTTCTTTCTTTCAGATGCATACTACACTTTTCAAATTTCAATTAGTGATCCCAGTGTGAACTCTTCATACGTCTCCTCTGTGGTAACTTCACTGTTTACACACAGAACATGAATAAGTTTAGTATTTGTCATGATTTAAATTGCACAAATCAGTTCTTGTTGCATGAAACTATCTTGAATCTCTTGAATTCTCACAGATTTCTGAGGTGAAACAGCCACTACTGTGCCCGCCGAGTGCAGAGTAAGTTTGCCCTCTGAAAACGTATAGAATCACATTTTCTATCAATGAATACCCTTCATTAAAATCAAAGCTAAATCACAATCTTTGTAATTTCCCTTTGCAGTGTTCCATGCCCATTGTCCATCATTGCATCCGAATACAAGGTAACCTGTCTTTCTTTACTCCTCTATCAAATAAAGGATTAAAAAATAGTCACCAAAAGGAAATCTGTTTTCCTATTATAATCACTAAAATGGAACTTTCTCCTCAGAATGTCAGTGTTACCTGTGGAATCAAAGCAGAAAAGTGAGTCCACTCATGTTATAACATGTTATCTCTGTACATTTATATGTACTGGTACATACGGAAACTAACTGAAATCTGTGCACTTTTGATTTGTTTATTTCTAGTGTTCAAAACTGCAGGGTGATTTTAAGCTTTGCCCGTGAGGTTCCTATCTGCTCTGTGGCAACAGCCGTGAAGAATGTGCTTCAGTCTGAGAGACAAATCCATTATAATCGACGAGTGATCCGAGCAGGTGTGTACATTATCCACAGAAAAACAAGTTAGTCTGTTCATACAGTCAAGGAATAACTGCAGCTGTGTTCTGTTTAATATCTCATTTGTGTTTTGTCTTTTATTTCATGCAGCGATTTGTGGAAATTTAGAAGCAGGCGACAATCTGCTGCAATCCCAGTTCATCAGTTTATTCGCCATCAACCTAAAACCTGCTAACTTTTGTTCGGCAATAGGAGAGAATAACACCCTCCCTTGGTTTGTATGATCTTCCGATCACAACATCCTCTGTACTTACTAAATCTTTACAAACTCACTGAACCTGATAAAACCTGACGCAAAAATTCTACAAATACTTTCATTCAAGATCCTAATTTTTCTTATTTTTCTTTACAGTCATAATGGAAAAAGTGTGCTTTTGCTGCTGCAGGAGCAGTGTGTTGTCCCGGTTGGGTTCACCACAATCAGCCCAAATGTGACAACCACCCAACCAAACAACACCACACTGTTTGCAAACACAACTTCATCCCCACCAAACACCACAACAGCACAACAGAATACGACAGAAGTCCTGAATACCACCACCACTGCTGCTAATGTCACACTGACAACAACACTCAACTCTACCACAGCCACCACAGATAATTCTACTTCTGTGACCCCATCAGAAAGTCCGACAACCACTGAAATAGGTATTGTATCTTCTCAGCACTGCATTGCAACATTTAGAATATCACAGTATCACTGCAGGATCCCTCTAAATTGTGTTGACAGATGCTGAAGGCCAAGCCAACGCCCTGCTGGAGTTGACCAGGAATGTGTCCCAACTGAACTCCAGCCAGGTGGATCAGCTGGTGTCTCAGCTGGAGGCTCTTTTGTCGGGCCCAAATGTGAGCCTGGCGCTGGGAAACACCTCTGTCAACATTGTCAGTAATCTGCTGGGTGCTACACCGGAGACGCTGTCAAACTCCTCCAACAGGTTACAGATGAATATATATTAATATATATATTAATATTTATTATATATATTCACAGTATTGGACTATATTGTCTATTGGTTTAAGCAATTTGCATTCCAATCTTTTTTATTTGGGCTATATTTTTGCAGATTTTCACACTTATGGGGCACAAAATACAAACATAACTGGAGCACAATTGTTTTACGCAGCTGATTGATAAATGAACAGAAAAATAAAGTTAATAATTAGGGGGTCATATGACTTTGCATGCATGTTGCTTTTGGGTTCAGGCTTGATTTTATGCACTGTTTAAATGCAGCAAACTATTCAGCTGTATCATATTAGCCTGGTAGCAAATATTCCAAAGCCTTTTACTGGTCTATGGTCTAGGGGTTGGGAGCTGCTGCTGTCACTTAAATTGCAAAATAAACATTACAAGTGCTATTATTTTGAAAAGACTAATTAATTTCCTTTTTTATTCAGGATTATAGGGATTGTTGATACAGTGGGGTTAAAGCTGGTCTTGGGAGAAAATGCTGAGACTCTGCTGTCCCCGGCTGTGGCTCTTTCTGTGAAACCAGCAGATGGCGCCAACTTCCAGGAAACAATTTTCTCCATCTCAGACCCCACAAATGTACAGGTATGACATGAAGACTGCAGTTTTAAATCAGTATTTTATCAGCTATACATCATAGCACTCGTGCTGTATGTGTCAGTGCCATCTAGAAAAGCCTGTAAGATATACAATAAGTTAATTTAGATCCATTTTATATTAGTGTAGCTGTTTTAGAGTCTGTTTGTACAGTTTGGAAGCCTTAACAGTTGAAGTGAATTAAATATTTTAGATAAACACATTCAGTTTCTTGCACCATATTTCTGCACCACTGCATTTTAGAGTGAGTAATTATACTTTATTTCCACCTATTTTTCAATAAAGAATACACAGTTTAAGTCAGTGGTTTTGTCTTGTGATCCGTTTCTGCGTGGAAACATGCAGCAAAGGTCAGTAGGTCAAAAATGTTGTCTTCCAACCCACTTCCTTTTCTCACAGTGACATGAGTTTTAGCATGATTTTTTAGGTACATCCCTGGATTACACTTGTCATTGAACATGTAATGCTGTTTTGAAGAGGAAATGAGTTGACCTGTGTCAGCTCTGAGTATGAGTTTAAAATCTGCTTGTTATGCCTGAGTCTGTCTGTCCTTGTGTGCTGCAGGTCCGTGGGGATCCTAGGTTGAGGAGGAGTGTGAAAACAGACTCCTCCATCCCTCAGGGCTCCATCAGGCTGCCTCCCTCCCTCACCCAGGACCTGACCTCTGAGGAACAGCAGCTGGTCTCCAGAGTCCAGTTCAACTTCTACCAGAAGAGCACAGTGTTCCAGGTCTTTTACCTTCAACTAACATCATGATAAGAAAATGTGAAATTTGTCCTGTGTTTCAAAGGAAACACATGGGCTGCGTTTTAAATTCCTGGTGTAACACTGTCACGTGTCAACTTGCGTTGTCTCTAAATGACCTCACAGGATCAATCCTTGGGAGAACGTAGACTGAATAGTGGGATTCTGGGAGCAAGTGTGGCCAACCTGTCAATCACAGGACTGCAAGACGATGTTGTAATTCGCCTAAGAAACACAGAGCCTGTTCCAGTAAGTCCGGTTTAACAAACTGGTTTCAGCAACAGCTCTTTCCTTAGATATATAGACTTTTCTTTTTTTTTTTAAAGCAACGGTTTGATGCTGCGCTATCCAAGGCTTTGGGCTTCATGTGCAAAGAAACCAAACCAAACAGCAGCCAGCCTATTCAAATACCACATGTGTGTGGAAATTTTTTATTTTATTTACTGGTTTGCATCAGCAGTGACCGTGACCCCTCTAAACTCTCATTCAAGCTGTCATTCTTAACAAAGAAACAAAAAACATGATGCAAAATCTGAAACAGTAACTTGTGTCCTTTTTCCCAAACTACAGGCAAACTTTGTGGCAACATGCGTTTTCTGGGACTTTACGTTTAATGGTAAGTTATCTAACAGAGTCTCTTAGGTTAAAGTGTACAGAAACAAACAAATAATGTGTTTTAAACAATGTTTTCTGCCGGCAGACGGATCAGGTGGTTGGAATTCAAATGGCTGTTCCGTCCAAAACAGCACAGACAATGAGACAGTTTGTGGCTGCAACCACTTAACCAGTTTCGCCATCCTGCTGGTAAGAAGATAATTATTTCTCACATTGTTATTGCACCTTTATGCTCAGTCATAATTGATAAGAATAAGAATAATTATTATTTTTTGGCTTCTCTTTCTTACAGGACCTCTCCAGACAGCCTGTGATCAGTCGTGTCCAGGCCACCATCCTCACCTTTATCACATATATCGGCTGTGGAATCTCTGCCATCTTCCTGTCCATCACCCTCCTCACCTACTTGGCATTTGGGTAAGAATATAGAAACATAAAAAATAATCCACATCCAATATGTTAGTATTAATAATGGGGCTGTATGCATTGTTGTCTGCCTGCCACTGTGTGTTTTTCAATTAAGCAAGTAAGCAGGAAGGAACAGTACAGACAAGTTGAATAAAGTGCACACATTTTATAGAATAATCAAAATTGATTGACTAAAACAGCAAAAAGGACAAAAGATGGGTGGAGGGAAAACATGTCCAATATAAAGTATACAACAAGATAGAAAGAATGAACTAAAGTGAAACTGTCGTTAGCTTGCTTTTAAAAATAACAATGGGGCAAATCTAAGTTGGCAGCATAATGACTGAGCATCATTTTACTGTGCCTGATCTGAACTCAGACCATTTAGAAACTTGTAGTAGGACCTTAAATAAAATGTTATGATTACCGGAGGGATCAAAGAATCTGAGTATGTCAGGATTCTAGCAGCAGCATTTTAAATGAGTCGCAAATGTTTAATGGTCTTATTCAGGAGGCCAATAAGGAGTGCATTACAGTAGTCAAGTCAAGTATGAATAAGGTTTTCTAAGGTTTCTCAGTTTGTTTTTTGTTTTTAATTTACCAGAATGAGGACTTTGGTAGAGCTTTGATGTGGTTGCTGACATTTTAATCCTCATCTATGATTTAACTGTTTGGTTTTTCACTACAAGAACATGATAGATCAAGTTATTTATGGTTAAAGTGTCTTGTTAAATACTCTGGTCATTAACATATAATGAAGGGAGCTGAATGCCGTTTATCACCGCTACAGTAGAGTTCAGGATGTGACTTGCAGTGAAATAAAAAGGCCGTGCCAAATTCAGAAAAACTGGAAAGAGACAGGTGTTTTCATAGAACTTTTTGCTCTAAGTGTATTGTTCACTTATGTTGTCTGAACCATGTCAACCCTTCAGGAAGCTCCGTAAAGACATTCCATCTAAAATCCTGATCCAGCTGTGCCTGGCTCTGTTGCTGCTGAACCTGGTCTTCCTGGTGGACGCCTGGCTGGCTCTCTATCCAGAGTCTGTGGGTCTTTGCATCTCCACTGCCTGGTTCCTTCACTACTTCCTGCTGGTTGCCTTCACCTGGATGGGACTCGAGGCCGTCCACATGTACCTGGCTCTGGTGAAAGTGTTCAACAGCTACATATCGCGCTACATGCTGAAGTTCTCGCTTGTCGGCTGGGGCGTCCCGATGATCGTGGTCATTATTGTCATCGCAATTGACAAAGACAACTACGGTCTCATCTCCTATGGAAGATTTTCTGATGGAACGAGCGATGAGTTGTGAGTCTTCTGTCCAAAGGCTTATTTGCACATTATTCTGCACAAAATAAAATAAAATAAAAAACTCAGCTCAAAACAGAACCATTTAACTCTCACTTGTCCTTGTTCTCTACCACAGTTGCTGGCTGAAGAATGACATTGCCTTCTATGTGGCGGTGGTGGCCTATTTCTGCGTCATCTTTCTCTTCAACTTCATCATGTTCATCATAGTGTTGGTCCAGCTGTGCCGGATAAAAAGGCAGAACCCTCACAATGTTCAGCACCGAACCACACTGCAGGATGTACGCAGCATGGCGGGAATAACCATCCTGCTGGGCCTCACCTGGGGCTTCGCCTTTTTTGCTTGGGGGCCACTTAACCTGCCTTTCATGTACCTCTTTGCCATCTTTAACTCCTTGCAAGGTGAGTTGACTTATTTGAGTGTAATAGCGGGACCTTTAAAAACTATGTGAGGGTCAACGTATAGTAAACTTACATGTCACATACACCGATCAGGCAAAACATTATGACCACCTGCCTAATATTGTGTTGGTCCCCCTTATGTGGTCAAAAATGCTCTGAACCATTGGGCATGGACAAGAGGACACCTCAGGGTGTCCTATGGGGTCTGGCACCAGGACGTTGGCAGTGGATCCTTTGGGTACTCTGGCTTGTGCAGTGGGGCCTCTGTCAATCCAACTTGTTCCACTGCATTCTGTTGATGCTTGATCAGAATGGGGTCTAGGAAGTTTGGAGGTCAAATCAACATCTTTGGCCATTGTCGTGTCCCTCCTGATTGTTTGATGTTTTTGCCATGTGGTGGGGTGCATTTTCCTGCGGGGGTAGGCCAGTGACATTTGGGATTTCCATTTGCATGAGGGAGTGTGCTTGCTATGGGACAATGTTTATTTGGGTGTCTAAGTCTCATCAACACAGATGCCAAAACCCAATGTTTTCCAGCAGAACACCACATAGTACCAATATGATCAATGTTATTCACTTCACCTGTCAGTGGTCATAATGT
>OMNN01098655.1:5141-81052 GCA_900302755.1 Chromis chromis
TAACCGCACTCTGTGTTTATAAATGTTCAAATTAAGTCTTACACGACACACTGAAACTAGTAGAATGCTGAAATGACATCTGACAACATTAAAATTTCATTAAAATAAATGTAAAGCAGTGTAACAGCTTGAGAATCATTAAAAAATGATAAAGCATCCAAGCCAATGTTGTTTCTAGGTTACTGTTGTCTTTGCAATTATTCATGGTATCTCGTATATTTGTATATGTTTAGGCTAAAGAGCGTTTTGTCCCATCTGTCCTGCACTATGATCTCACCAAGGCAAGTTGTGAACAACATCTGATGTAATGGCAATAAAACAAACTCATATATATGTTGGCTTTTTATTTTACTTTTACAGTGAGATCATGTGGGAAAATGTATTTTCCAGACTAAATGATAAATGTCAGGTCAAATTTGACGTTATATGGTAGTGAAAATGGAATTAATCTTTCCTGCATAAAAGTTTTATAAGATAACTTCTTCTAAAAGCAACTAGGAAATTCGTTCATGACATGCCAACTGCACATGGCTCCACTTCAGTGGTTATGTTTCTTCCCTGACACATCAACACAGATTTTATGGGCAGTTTGTACTGCTGTCTCATAGCGAAACCGAAGAAGTGCCTCGACCGCAGCCAGCAGAGATCTATCGTTTTGCCGCCCAGCAGCAGTCTCACCAGTGAATGCCTATGTTTCTGTTCCTGTGCAGTCATACAGAAGTGAAGGGAGCCAGGCTCTTTGTTTGGTCAATCCATGGGAAAGGCCTCACTCTGTTCAGCTTTCTGAGAACCGAAACACTGATTCTATAGGCAGGACTACAAGTGCAAAAAAAGAAAAAGAAAAAAAAAAGAGCATGATTCCCCTACCCCATATTGGGAAGATTCACAACCGGGATGCAGCGATGAGGAGGGAGGCAAATCACGATTCAGAAAGGAAAGAGAGGGACAAATGAATACGGGGGAAAATCAAGTGCAGAGATAAACGAAATGGGATGATATTAAAGCAATTAGGAAGGACTGAAATGAAAGGAGCAGCTAAAGGAAGACAAAAAGGAGGAGTATTGAGGAAGTGCGGAAAAAAAAGAGAAAGAGATAGACAAGCATGAGGGTGGTAAAGAGTGAAAAGAGGAGCTGGATGGCACTTTGGCAGCTTCGGCGTGTTCCCAGGAGGATTACTCAAGCACTAGATGCCACAGACTGCCAGCAAGACCACAGAGAAGCTCCATGAATGGAGACACACAATCACTCACACACACACACCTACACACACCTTTGAAGAAGTCTCCCTGCTGTAGTCTGGTGTCATTTTCACCTGTTTCCTCTATTCCATCTTTTTCTATCCCTTTCTCTACTTTTCCCAGCTTCCTCTCCACCTCCTTTTTTATCACTCCCACCATCTATCTTTATCTTTCTCCCTCACACCCTCTGCAGCAGTGAAAGGAGAGGTTTGACTCGGCCACCCATAGACAGGCAACATATGCTCCATCTCCTGCCTATCTTGTGCAGCCCCTTTTCAGCTCCTCGTGCATGGCCAGAGCTCCTCTATTCACATAAAAAACGTCTCTATAAGGAGACACAACCCCACCTTCTCCACGGCTCAGTCGTTCTTTAGCCATTTATCTATTTCCAACTAAAGACAGAGTTCTAATTTTTACTGTCTGTCCTCCCCATCTCTTTCTCTTTCTGTCACTCCCACATGTTAACTCTCTCCCACTCTCTATCTCACACTTCTGGCAGTGTAATATCTCAGTTTGTCTGGCAGCAACTGAAGTGTTTCCACATTGTTCTTAGATTTTATTGTTTGTTTTTTTCCAGAACATTTCGGAACAGTGCACAAAATATGAAGGCACTGAGGAATATAGGGGTAGCATTATCTTGCAGACTGCTACAGTAGTTGTCAAGTGAAAAATATAAAGATGAACCCTTCATCTGATCATATTCCATTAATTACATGTGAACATCCTACAGGATTCAAAGAATCTTTCCGCCTCCTTTGCATTGAAAGTGCAATTTTCTTTTAATCAGTTCCCGCCTGCTTCATGTCGATGGCTCATTTGCCATCTGGTCCACCGTTACCAGTCGTCTAGTCCAGACAAATCCATGCGGTGGATTCCTCTAATAACTCTCAAGCACAACAGGCTACGATAATCAATCCATAAAACTGTTGAGATCAATCGGTGAAATTTAATTTCCACTGAAGAGCGCGGTCGATGAAGAAGCTATCAGTTAGTCAGCATATCGATTCTTGACAACGTGCCATTGCCTCCTTTTCCTTTCCATGTTTTTTTATCTCCAGCCTGCATCGCCACACAGCTACCCTCCCCCCAATGTGTTGTTTGTGTGTGTGTATGTTCATGTAAACATCTATGCTGCCCTGAGTGTACCATGAGTGTTGTCTACCCTAATTAAAGTAACATCTTCACAGATGGTTACCATAACAGATATGATTTTGACTCATTTCACTTCCACAGGGAGATGAGCGATGCTGCAGGCTCTGGTCTTGTCTGTGCATGTATGTGGGTTTTTTTTTTTTTTTGCTCAGAAGGGGAGGTTCTTCCATTATTCCATGTTGGCTTCTCCAACAGTTTGCTATGAGGAGCAAATGTTGATGTTACACATTTAATATAGATTTGACTGACATCTGCTTGGGGCCATAGTGGGGAGGTGAGTTCTCCCGGAGTGAAGTTACAACTTATTATATTTCAAAATAAATTAAACACTTATTAGAGCCGGTGACAACACGAAATAGAAAAGCGATTATATTTCCTACAACTGGGTACACCAAATCATAAACATCCAGGAAATAATTTGTTTTCTATTCTATTATCATCTGACAAATGCAGATAAAGGAGATTAATGGATAGTCGCTGCATAAACCCCCTTACCCTAATGATGCTCCTCTGTGCAAACGGATGCTAAATATGTGCATAATGTGCTCAAGCCTTCTCCTATTGATAAGGGTGCGAATTCTCATTTGTGAGAATCGCTTGTTATGGCGGCATTTCACAGCATGTAACCCCCCTCACATGATAAACACATATGGTTGCACATAGAAAAATAAATAAAAACTCCACCCCCCAACCGATTTAGGACATGCATGTAGATATGAAATGACTCATCCTGCCTTTCAGCATGTGTGAGCTCGTCTTGAATGTATGTTGTGTTCATTCATGTAAGGCAGCGAATGCCACAGTGCAGTGGTTTAGGGGAGCAGCCTCTGGGAAAAGGGACAAAACGCATTAGCTGCATGGACACTTTCCTTTTACAGATTCTCCTAGCAATTACACCGAAGGCCAAGGCTTCTTTAGATCTCATCCCTGCCACACACACAAACACACACACACAATGCAGCCAGTTCACCATTAAAATCCAACCTACACGATAATGTGTGCTCAGGAGAAGCACCACCTCCTCTCCAGGTTTCATCCATCCACAACCCTGTTGACAGGAGCATCAACAAACACACCCTGTACACGTTTTTCAAGACAAGCCAAGAGTAATGCAGAAGGCGATCAACTGAGGGTGCCAAGAGAGTTGGTTTCCATGGTGACATTGATGGTGCTATTGGAAAGCTGTGTGTGTGTGTGTGTTCCTGTGTGTGCGTGCGCGCCACCGTGCATGCGTTTTAATATGAAAGAGGGAAAGGGCTGCAACGATTGGCTCAAGAGGTGGGTGGCGTTAGTAAGGTGGAGAAGCGTTCAGTTTCCTTCCATCCAGGAGCGTTTCTTGGGGTTTTAGTGCGATAAGAAATGTGAGAAACAACAGAAATATGAAGGGAATTCCTTGGATGACTCCGCTGGATGCTCATTTTGCAAATACCAGATAGTGGAAACCGTGTCAAGTAGAGATTGTGGGTTGATAGACAATTAGCACATCTCATAACAAATAAGTTTACAAAGTCTGACAATCTACATCATATATTAGAGTTTTTGTCAGAGTAAAACTAATCCAGAGCTGCAACTCCCTTCTGCAACTTGTTGACTAATTTATTATCACAAACACAACTATAGCACCAGCATGTACCTAGTGTCAAACTAAGATAAATCATCTAGTTTCCAAGAAATGCTACAGGCTACAATTTCCAAATTAACTCATTTGCTTCGCCTCAAAGCAAACTTTCTTTGAAAATCTCCAGCTCCTAGGAAGGGAAAGGTTGCGCGCTTGGATGAAGCAAAGCGAGGAGCGTCTACTTATCGGTGTAGATCAGAGAAAGATGCTTTGGGCATAAACACACAAGAGCCGGCGAATTACGAAAGCATTGCCACCAAAGTGTTGGCCAAGACTGCAGTCTGAACAAAGACGCGTTTTTTGTTTTTTTTGTCGTTCCCTGTGAAGGAGGCGACAATGCGTAATGACTAACTTGGACCATTTATCCACAGCGCGTAAATCCTGCTTTTATTCAATGCATGTGCGTCTATGTGTGGAATCAAAAAGAGGAATGTGAGTTTTTGAAGCCCCTTTTGTTCAGTCGCGTAGTGTAATGTGCAGCTTTATTGTAGACGGTGGACACTCACTGTTTCTGTCGAGCACTATAGATATGAAGAATGCAAAAAATAAAAAAATAAACAAACTCTTAATTTAAGGTAGAGTTGCTTCTTACTTGGATTTTTAAATGCAAACCTGCCTTCCGGTGCACCTGCAGCAGTTCTCTCAATTAAACCACTTCTATCAGTTTACCTGTGGTGCAACTTGTCATGATAAAACACCGAATTACGCGCAAAATCACGATTAACGCAACAAACCCCGCGTCTCCTCTTCCTCCTCACCTCCACCAGTGGAGATATCTCGAGGTGTTTTTATTTTTTTGCGATCTTGAAATACATAAATGCCAAACAGCATCTCACCTTTGTTGTAAACCACGGTGAAAAAAGTTTTTGGTGCTGTCCCCTCGCAGGGTCTTGTCGCATCCGCTTCAGAGAGGCTGAGCCACAGCAAGCCGCAGAGCGCACAGCGGTCCAGGACAGGAGCGCTTCACGCAGCAAACAGGGATTTTTCTGTCCGTAAAAAAAATCCGAGGAGCTCCGCAGCTCAACGATCCCACTGAATGAGCTCTGCCTCACCTCACTCTTCGCCGCTTTACTCCCCCACCCACCTCCGCCCGTTTCCCCCCCTCTTTGTCTCTTCTGCATGGGAATGCCAACTCCCCGTTGGTTGAAGATGCAGCCTATACCGTCCGTACCCATTCCTCTCTTCCTCTCTCTCTCTTCCTTTCTCTCTCTCTCTCCCTCTCTCTATCTCTCTGTGACCCTCTCTGTCTCTCTCTCACACCGATTCACTGTCAAAGTTCATGCGAAACCTGTGCATGAGATCTCTCTTGTTTAATGAGAATCCCCCCAAAACCTCAGCAATAACCAAAGCAGCTCTCCCTAATTAAAGTCGTGCATTACTATGCAGAGGGTGCGCTGCAGGTTTTTCCGACTCTGTCTGCTCCATTGCCCTTATTGGCAAATCTTTGATGTTTTTTTATGACCTTTACTCTGTTACACAGGCTAGAAAATTATAGACAAAAACTCATTAAAGCCAGAAGCTTGATTTTAATGGCTGGAAATAGCATCTCTTTGTTCCATCTGCACTCATCTCTCCACAGGATTCCTACAGGTCTGACTTACATGCTCTGTGAGAATTTATGTGTTTCATTTTACCCTTGGTGGAAACCTTTCAAACTGTTCAAGTGCAACATACAGACCTTCACCAAGTCAGAACTACAGTGTGGAGGAAGGAAGAATGACAGGTAGTAAGTTGGTGTTTGGCTTTAGTGATGTAAAGGTTACAAAATGTGGTGGAGGAAAACAAAAAATTGCAAAACAAATCTGCTGCAAAATTGTGTGATTGATTATTCTAATCACCAATGAACTGTTTTGTATATAAAATGTAAGAGTGAAAATTGCCCGAAGCAGTTTCCTAGAGTCAGTGGTGATGTGTATAAGCCTATTGCATTTCTTTTCAGTTTATTATGATGTATTAAATAGAAAAGTAGACAGTCATCACAGAAAATGGGTTGTTTTATCTTCAAAAAATAATATAATGAATAATTGATGATCAAATCAGTTGTCGATTTATTTTGTTTAACTGACATATTTGACATTGACAGTCCAGACTGCAATTATTTGAACAGTTACATATGTTTTTTCTTCAGGCCACATAATTCAGCAAATTAATTTTAAACTAAAATAATGGACAATGGATGCATCAATATAAAGCAAACTGTGTAATAGATGTAGCTCTTTTAACATCTAAAGTTAGGGGTTTAAAAGTAATGGGGTAAATGCTCATTAAGTTTTTTTTAAAAATCATGTTTAATATCTTGTGGTAAATCCTTTGTAATGACTGACTGAAATCTTTGAGCCATAGACATCATCAGATGCTTTGTATCTTCCCAGATGATTCTCTCCCAGGCTTCCTCTGCAGTACTTTTTTTTCTCCATTGTGAACATACAGACTAAACAAAACAAAAAGAAATGTATTGACAATCATACCTACTGTCAACCTAAACGGCTTTAACTGCACCCTTCAGCCCTAATGTGCTGTGGCTGTGTGATCTATCTGCCTGCAGTCTGGTCGTCAGGAGGTGCTGCAGCTCAGTGGACTGAGATTTGGTGATTGACTCAACCAGACAAGGATATTCCGCATTTTCATGTTGATCACAATGACTTTTCAAAGAAGAAAAAGAAGCATAAAGGGAAAAAGACGGCAAGTTAGAGGGTTTGCAAATGTCATTTTAACAATGGTAAAAACTTTTACAAGTGTGATACACAGATGGGTAGCAAATCATTTTACCAGGTCAATATATCTATTTTGCCAGACAAAGATCTTTCTTTCTTTTGTCAAATGAAAAGTGCACGTACAAATGTCTAATTGTTTGTGCAAATGTGCCTGACAAGGAACTTTACTGACACTGTGAAAAATGACAGTTGCCTGTGAAGACCAAAGGTCCAGTTAAGGGATCTATAAGCTTTACCCAAAGGGCTTGTAAGTTTGTCAAACAGTAACTTTTCTGGCTCTGGAATTGGAGAAGTGATGCATTTGATAGTTTTTGTAACTTGAAGCAGGATTTGAAATTATCTCTTACTGTGTTTAAAAATCCCTTAGATGTCTAATTGTGTCATTTTTCAATAGCAACGGCCTTAGTGTGTTTCACAAATGCAAAAATATGTGCCATTATTCCCATTTTGAGACTGTTTTTCCACCTCCTCCTTTCCACTCTAGCCTCTAGATATGGCAGACATGGTCTGGCTACACTTCATACTGTATTAACCAGTGTATTTCAAGTGTTCTCTGGCCATAAAATCTCAAAAATTGAGGTGGAGGTCAGGGTAGATGGATGGGTCATTAAAGCTATGTAACTATGTGCTGCTTCCCACAAAAAAACTATGTTAATTGTCAGTGAAGATACATAAGTCACCTATAAGCTGATGTGTTAATCATAATAAGTCTCTTTAAGGAGGGAAAAGCCTCCGCAGACGGTGATATAGCAGCACTGAACATCATCTTTATGCTGCTTGTCAAACTACTCGTGAGAGTAGGTAACTCTGAATTATTATCACAGTTACGGTTATGTCAGGGCGCCGTCTGCCTTTAAAGCTTACTGAGTAGCAAATGAGAACATGGGGAGTAATAAGAACAATCCTACAAAACTGCTCCGAGCTGGAGCCAGACGCTGACGAAGCCATGTGAGCGAGTGGTGGAGGCACCTATTAAAGTGAGGTGATATTCTACTTTTGCACATGTGACTTAATAGCAAGTTGGCATTTTTTTTGATTAGACCCAACTGTTTTGCAACTGGGGAAGCCTTTCTGTATGTTTCCCAGCAACCCACGGGCTGAGATACAGAAAGGGATTTGTGTGGGAAGCGCTAATTGGAGTCTTTGCCAATTCTGTTTGCAGCTTTGCCACCATGGACACGTAAAAAGCGAGAAATAAAGGCTATAACTGCAGGTAGTGAAAAAGTACAAGAGAATAAAATGCTATTATTAGCGAGGAACGTGTTCGTTCAGTTAATCAGTTTTGACTGCCTAAAATTTATAATGAAAGATTTTGCATTCTATTCGTGGCAAACTGATGATTTAAAGAAGTGATGTGTTGGAAATTTAATTAAACCATTACAGTAGCAGCTCCAGCAGGTGCTTTATCTCCGTTAGTTAGAGGAAATCAGATTGTCTGAGTTAGTTCTCTCTCTGAGATGTCGCAGCACGTCTTTAACAAGGACTGTTAAAAGACAAAGAAGAGAAACACCTATCGCAGGAATGTTGAAAGGAACAGAATAAGCAAGTACAGACAAAGGCAGTCTTGTTTACGATGATCGCCTCAGGAATAGATGTCACCTAAGAAGGATGGTGATTTAGTGCTTAATATAATTGCAAGTAGGATCATGATTTTCTACAGTTGAAAGTTGAGGTTCATTTCGGAAATCGCCAACTGATGCCTGCTACGATTTGGCTTTTTGCCACTTTCATCGTGGTTGTGACATTTCTAACTTTTTCTATCATTCCTTCTGGCCTTGCATTCCCTCTTGTAGTGTCACCCGGACTTTCCCACCTCCCTGCTTACCTGCATCCACTTCCCCAACTACATTCCTCAGCACTAATACCACCAATTCACCATGCAGTCTTCCCCAGATTATCTTTGCGCTTCCCTGCTCAAGCTTTTTTTTTTTGGACCTAATCTTATGATTCAATAAATAAATTCACCCTCATGAGCTTGGCATGTCGGGAGTACTTTCTAAGAACCACACTACTACAAATATTTGGAGTTGTGCAATAGAGATTGACAGTTGGTAGCACAACACAGGAAGGGAAGAGGATGTTCAGTTTAGGGAACTCAGAATTACCCCTCTGCTCTGCTTCTCTGTTACATCACAGGCATGTTTTTCTCATCTTGGAATTTTGCCTAAGGAAGCAAACAGTTCACTGGCGGCCCACCTGTATCATGTATTCCTGAGACACTTATCTTTAAGGTGCACTATGTGGAGGCCCTATTGTGTTGAAAGCTTTGTGGCAAGTTCAGACTCATTCTGGCTTGAAAACATTTTTTCCCTTCTTTTTACCTTATACGTCATTGTTTTGTCATGTAAATATATGCCATTACCATGTTGTCAAAAAGTCAAAATGTTGTATATTTCTGATGCAAACAAAGTACATGGTTTGACAGTGTAAAGTGGATCTAACCTTAATGTAAAGCAATATCTACAACTATATCTGAACAGTTAATGTAGTTAATGTATGACCAAAAGCTAGTGAAACACATGAAAACATGAACCCTTCATCAGTTACATTTATTGTATTTGTATTTGAGTTTGACGTGACTGCATAGACACAATATGGCTCCAGCAACTGACACTTGTCAGTTAGAGTTTCCCCAGTAATTGTTCACTACGCTATCAGTTAAGTTGCAACTTGACCTTCTGCCTCCATTTGATTTCATAGAATAGTCCACTCCTTCTTGGCTTTGACTTGCCAGATATTTATCTGGGCCTCAAGTTCCTGCAGGTAACTCCGCTGGGTATTTACTAGTTCAAGTTCTGCAATACCAAAAGATATATGTAAGAAAAGCAACAATGGTGGATTAAGACGTTTTGCTTTGACTTCAAGAACATGAACTCTGACTATGGGTGGATTTCTCTTTAAAAAGTGCAGGGCGCCCTGATAGCCTAACGGTTGTGACATCGCGTTTGAGTCCGACCTCGGCCATTTACCGCATGTCCTTCCCCACTCTGTCCCGTTTCCGACTCTATCCACTGTCCTCTCTAATAAAGGCATAAAAGGCCAAAAGCAAATCTTTAAAAAAAAAAAGGCCTAGTGCAACTTTTAGGAAGCAGTAAGGTACTTTGCTTTCACACATTATTCAGATAACTTCATTCTTTCTTTCTTTCAGTTTGCAGGTTATTGATATTTATCTCAACCTTTCCCATCACTCACACCAACACCTAATGAACCATACCCCATGGTTCATCATCCCACTACCTAAAAATTTGACTTTGATTATGTTTTTAGCCCTTAAAATGATCATTTTTATTATTATTTTATTTAAGCTGTTTAGGCAGGGAACCATACAGCTATCATTTGCTCCTGCCCAAAAAGGTACATCACCCTTAAAGGCCTCGGACCAATGTAGAGGAGCAATCAGAGATCGAAGAAACATTTCACGGGGATGTTCAAAGATAATAAACCGGACCAGTGCTCAGAAACACCCCCGGGACCTGGGCAGGTTTCTTTAGATGAGGAGGTTAATGCAAGTATTGAACTGTGCGCTAAGCCCTGTATATTTGAGAGATTGCCTTCTGCGCTGGTCAATGGTACACATGTTTACAAGAACAGCTAAATCAAGAGTGTGTTATCGGCCCTCTAAACAAAATGACCGCACACACACACATACACACACAGCAGGTACATTTCCTGCTGTCCCTTTTATTCTCCATTTTGCTATCTGTGTGCAGCTCCTCTCTGAGTTCGCTATCTCTCTGCTCTCAGTTTCGACTGCAGCAACCAGATTCTGTGCTGGCAGCTGCTGTTTCAGTCAAACAATCACAGCTATAATAAATCATATTGCCAGTCCCGGCTGTGCAATTCAGTGGCAGACCTGCATATGGATGAAAACACAGCTGGAGCTTTACATCAGTGCAGCAGAAATTGCTATGTGTGTTGATACACGAGTGTGCCGCATATTTATTCAGTGTTGTTTAGACGTGCACGGATGGCTGTCTTTCATTTTATATGGCTGCATATGGCCGGTAATGACTGAATAATACGCTGCAGTGTTTAGGTTCTCTATATATATTCTCTATATATACTGCATATATATTGCATACTATACTGTATAATGCATAATATACTGTGTGTGTAGACTGTAGGGCCTGCAATAAGAATGGTGGTGGGGCTGACTTGATGAATTGCTAAGGGCATGATGGGATAATAACAGAGCAGCAGTAACATTGTTAAACACAGATCCATAATTTTCCTATTGTCAAATATTTGTTTATGATCAATAGCAGCTCCCAGCTTCATATGTCATATTTTTCTGTCATTAAAACATAGACATGTTACTTGATTCAGTACCCATAAACGTGGACCTGCAGCTTACTGACTTCCAAAAGGAGGCAATAAAAAATACATTACTTGAAACATTCATATATTCTGGAGCATTTTAGTGCATTTCAGTACTAGGAACCATCACAATGAAAGAGGTAAGAATCGAGCAAATAAGATGAAACCAAATTAAATACACAAGATATTTGAGTTGGAGTAATAATAAGTGATTTATAGATGTTACTGCAAACCTCAGGCAGGAAGCTCCAGAGTTTGGGGACTCTTTCTGGGAATTTCTTTGTCATTCAGTCTTGAACTGGGTCCTGCGAACGCTTAGAAGAGAAAGCATCGTAATTAACAGAATCACATAATTAATATTCTCTATAGGACAGTTCATGAAATGCTTTATAGTTCCTAATATTGGCCAACTTTGACCGTTTTTAAAGACTTGCACCTTCAGTAGTAGTTGCAAACATTCTTGGGATTATGTTAGGATCTCCACATGACACTACTGAGTAAGAACATCCAGATTAAACCTGGACCTGTCCTTTAAGTGATAACGAAATTATCCAACATCACAGAAGCAGCCTTATTTAGTTATGTCAGACTACTTACAATCGATGTGTGTGTGTGTGGATCGTCTGTGCCAAAGTATCTTAGCTCAAAGGGTTCTTCTCCTCACACACAGAACAAAGCACAGAGGGCCTACCGGCCGAACTGGGAAACTGGACAGGAACCTAAACATTTTGTGTAAGTCTGGTGTTAAGTATTTTGCCCCTCCGCCTCTCCAGTGCTAACTAAGTTCTCATGGTGGCGTTTTCTCATCATTATCCCGCTACTTTGCTCGGGGTTACACCTCTGTTCCCACCGCGGTCGGCTTATGGATAAGTGTTGTCTGTGTCTCCATTGATGATGCCCTGTGAGCTAACTAGGGCCTGTGAACAGACAGTCTCCCAGCCCGAGTGGATAGGACTGTCCTCTGGGAAACATGTGACTGTGCTAAGCTGTTGTTCAACTTAAGTAAATGGGTGAAGGGAAGACAGAAAGTCTTTGATACGTGGCATTCCTGTGAAGTGAAAAAAAAGGGGGGGGGATTGTAGCTGTTTTGCATTCCAGTTGTAACCTTGCATTATTGACATCAGTTGCTGGATGTTTTTGAGGAGTAACACTAATAGGGAGAAGAAGGGAAAAGGTTATGCGAGGTTATGATCAATGCTGTAATGTTAGTGTTTTAAGATTTCACTAAAGCAAATTTAAAGATGCATGAGCTAACTTATACTCTTATTTCTGATTTACTTGTTCCCTATTTGCCAGAATGTAGCCTCAGATGCTGAAGCAAAATCCCAAGCTCAAGCTTCCTGCCTGGAGCTCGCAATAACATCTTTAAATCATTTCCAGCTCCAATGTTATGTGTATTTAAATTTGGCTTCACCTTATTTGCCACGTTCTACCTCTTTTAATGTCCTAGAATAATACAAAATGTCCTTTTTTGCTCCCTTTTGGAATGCAATACACGTCAGCTGCAGGTCCTCCATCTATGTAAACTCACCTCTCAGTAATGGAGGAAAGTCAGAATGGAAGTAATTGATTCAATTTGAGCACAGTAGTGAGAATTGATCTGTGACTAACATGCTGTTGATGGTTGTGAAAATGGTGCTGCTCTGACCTGGATTCATTTGTTTCACGGCACAAACCCAACCATGTGCTTCACCGAGCAAATTATAAGGTGTTTCTCTTCAAATTATCTCAGTGTAATGGTTTAATTCTGTACATACTCAGTAGAGTATATTGGGCCCATGCATACATAATGAGCATAACCAGAAGCGTCACCACACCAGCATTTTCTTTAATTAAAAACGTCATGATATTTCTGCCTTTTCGATACAATATATACACCTCTTGAGTCGTATGAATTCCTATAGTAATTCAACATATGTACATAACGATGAGTACAATCCGAACCCTCATTCGCCAGATGCTCAGCCGAATGGTTTTTCTGGTCATTTTCAAGTCTGTAACCTCAGGTTGTGGGACCTGAACACCGTAGTCCTCAGTTGAGAGGTCGACGCTCAACACATCTGATGCGTTAGCACCCCCCTCAGTTAGAGCACTGTGTTGTCCAGTGTTGCTTTTGCATTTAGCAAGAAAATGCCCTTGTGCATAAGATTAAAAATAAAAAAAAGATTAGACACAATGAATACACTGAAAAACAAAGATAACAAGGACGGTAAGATTCTCATTTCATATTGCTCTCAATCCAGTCTTTGAAGTTGGCTACACGTGTGTAGACTGTGTAGAGGTCAGGATTGCACTCGCCTTGGTCATAACCAAAGCTCACCAGTCCCAGGAGACTCCACAGCCCTTTGCTCTCCCCTTGAACCTGTGTAAAACCGAGAGAGGGCTTCTGGTTATTGCTGCCGTGGTTCTCAGAGAGTGCAGGGAGGACGAGTATTCCCCCGGTGTCAGAGGGACATATGTTAGATGGTTCATAGTTGGGCTTTTGACTGGCACAAAGCATATTGTCTGTAACGCTGACCGTCACACCGTTACGAGCATACTGCTGCTCACATGGGACTACGTCAGCAAGGTGAACCAGCCCAACCCTTGCTTTCTCGTCGAGGCCTAAATTTGAATCGGGCAGAGGGGACCAGCCTGTCACAAGCCCTTGACCAGAGGCAACTTCCTCTTCCTTGTATTCTGACAAGCAGATTGGCAGGACTTTTTCTCCGATCCTTGCTTTGTCTAGTAATTTCATCACAGCTATGTCGGAGTCAAGAATATAGGGGTCGTAGTTTGGATGAACAGCAATGGAAGCCACCTGAAAGAGAAAGAGACAGACTTACTCTACAAGTTTAGCCAAAAACTACCATTTGATAATAAAATATCTCTGATAGTTTACCCTCAGGTGTTGAGGACCTTTATTATCTCTGTGGTCACCACGATAGTGCTTCCCCACCACCACCTTAATCGTGGCTGTATCAAGAGGATACACCTTTCCCAGCTCTGTCACACAGTGAGCCGCCACCACCACACTCCTTTGGTTAACCAGAGCCCCGCTGCAGACCAGTTGCCAGTCGGAAGCCTGATTGTAGTTGCCAGCTCCTGCTCCACTGTCCTTCTTCAGGGACTCTGCCTGGCTGTCTGCCTTGGTCACCTTGGTCTCCGTACCCTTGGTGGAGCGGCGGTAGATGGCTGCCATCCAAGGCCAGTGAGCCTCTTCCGGCCTCTCCGGGTCGAAGGTCGGATGCTTCCCACACACTGCCAAAGAGGAGGTGACAGGATGAGAGGTGAGACCATAATCAAGGCGAAGGCAGGGGAAATAACACGGGAAAAATTGGATTTACATTGCGACTGTGTCAACATTTAGAGCCGCGGGGCTGCCTTTGAACTGCCTTCGGAAGGCTTTTATTTTATCTGAGGATTGTTTGCGAAAATGCAAAGTAGTGGCATGAATGGAGCAGCATATAAAACACTTACAAGCCACACAGCCATGTGGAATCTGAGAGCCTTTGAGTGAAGAAAGGAGCAAACTGAATCATGAAATACACAATTTGCAACTAATCCATCAACATAAATGGATACCTGTTTGATCAAACTTCTACAAAACTAAATTCACTTGAATACCACCCCCTTTATCAGCAGCCAAAGAATAAATGCCAAGACTTAAGACAGAGATTTTCACACTGCATCCTACAAAAAAAAATGTACGAGCTCCAGTGTTTGTTGACAGTGTCCAGACTTGTTTTATTAATGTTGAACTGAGCTCACAGAAGTAACACATTTTCCAGATTGGTATTAAAGCAGATTGTTCATGAAGGGCAGTGCTTCTTTGAGATTGCTACAAATCCTTTATCCCAGAAGGAAACCACTTATACAAAGAGTGCAATAAAGTACTTGAAGAGTCTTTCTCCTTGAGTGAATAGTCCTGAGGATGAAAGGCTCCAAGCGCAAAGTTCTGTTTGAAAGACGACAGAGGAAACCATTGGTGCTATGCTATCAGACTTGGCCATAACCCTTTAAAAAAGGATTTTACTTACCTAAATACGCAAAATATATATTCAGTATTAATAATATTTGAAAGTTAAAAACATTGTGAGTGTAAAAACAGGTTATATAACCAATAATTCAGTGTGGATCAGTTTAAGTTTGTTAAACTTGAAAACACAAGATTCCCTTAAGTTAAATAACTACTTCAGCATCATCTTATGAGTTTTAAAATGTAAAATTAGCTGAGTTAGTCAACTGTGTAGTCTTTCATGTAGACTTTTCTTTTACCTTTTCTCAATTTAAGGAGTCAGTTTGAAGAACTATCAGCTGCAAATGTTGAAACCAGTTTATGCCAAAGACAACACGTGAGTCTGCTTCCAGTTACATTGTTTTAAAACCACTGTACAGGGGCAAAGACTGAATTCAATACTAAACCTTCTCATGTTTAGCACTGCTTTCATTGTTATGTAAAGTAACAAGCAGGATTTAACACATCCTAAAAGACAAACAGTAAATTTTCATTGTGAATGCGTCCTTCAAGCCATTAAAGGAGGGTCTTGGGAGAGTTTTAACTCCAAAACGATACTAGACTGGTTTTGTCTCTTTAAAAGCCTGATTTATTGAGCTGATTAAAGTCTCAGCTGTAGATTAATTCAGCTCATGATTTGAAGTCAAAGAGCTCAAATCTGACAACTAATGTTTATGTGTTCTAAAATATCTACAAACTAGATATTTTAGGTTGAATTAACTTGAAATTGGCAAACATTTCTGTGTTTTCATTAAGTTAACAAGAAAATATTGCACTAAATTCCAGCGTAGGAGGGCTTGATATGAATGGATCTTTACTGCAACAAGTTATTTTCATCCTATTTATATGCCAAACAAATAATGTACAAACAGCAGTGTTACATCTATTATGTTTGAACCGAGTCTTAAGAGCATCCTCCAATCTAACTGCATTTATATATGATGTTGTTGTTGCTGAAACTGACAAAAAGAAGATATATAGTTGTTATAAGTTGGGGATTTGATTACAGCCTGGAGGAAGCCCTCTTTAATCAAAGATGCTTTTTAACTCCCATTGGATCTCCTTCTCATTACTCAGCCGTGCATGTCAGCTAATGGCATTTCTACTTATTTTCTGAGGGAACTCTCACTGAGTAGTAAAGAAAGGCCCACGGCTGGCAGGAAAGCCTAAGAGATCCATGAAGAAGCTGACAAGGTATTGCTCGATGTCAGCAACTAGAGGCACTGATTATATTTTTAGAAAGCGCTGCTGCATGTGCTCATATGTTAATATTGCTTCATTAGATAAATGGCTATCAAGACACCATGTCTGAGTGGCCACAGAGTAATTTTGTGTCCACATAAGATTGCTGACATGTGGGTGTAAATCACTGCAATAAAATGTGTCAACGTCCAACTAGTTGTCCTCTGCTGCCCTCACCTGGTGAACAGGAAACATGGCGCCCGCTCCATTTCCCCGTCTTCAAGCAAGTGCGACGAGGACTGCCGGAGTGGTGGTAGAACGCAGACGCACACTCATATTCAATATGTGTGTAGAGATGGTGGAAGCCCTGGGGCAGCTGGGAAAGCAGCGGGGGGCTTTTAGTGGGGCCGTCAGACTGGAGCTGTCGGCCCAGAGAGGAGGAGTAGAGCTTGTGCACAGGTGTCTTCCTGAGGGAAAAAAGAAGAGGCCAGTGCCCATGGTTGAATAAATGCTTTTGAATGTGAGTGTGGAAAAATGTATTGCATGACCTCAGAAATAACACTTTTAATTAAAGTGTTATTATAGTGGTCATAAAAACACAGACTATATAGTACTCGTGGGTGTCAGTTATTCAATGCAAACTGCCATGAGTGTTATATACTACATTAAAAGTCATACCTGAGTGGTGTTTGAGGAGGCAGAACTCTTTGTCTAACCAGCTCTGACACTTTGGGCTCTCGACACGCTGCAAAATAAATCCATATATATATCGTCTGAATACACATTCATAACACATACAATACACCAAGGCCACATTAACATGTGCTCTGATTTGAATGGAGTAACTGGAACAGTGATCTGATTTGCCCTGATTCAGTCTTTGTGTTGCACTGTATATAAGCCAACTGGCTACTGGCTGTAGTTTAATATTAACAAAGAGACATGAGTGTGGCATTGATCTTGCCATTTAGCTCGCAGCCAAAAATAAGAAAAGGATCACTTCCTAAAACTGTCTTTAAAGAAATAATTTATCTTTTTTTTTTTTTTACTTAGAACAGTGAGAAAAAACACTAATAAGGACAACTTGCCTAGTTCTTTAATTCATCAGGAAAATCGGGCCAGTGAACAATTTTACCACTTACCTCTTGGCAAAGAGCTGCAGAGCATCCAGGCCAAAATCCACTAAGAACTAATTAATATTTATAGCTGCAGGCTTGATGGATTATTTTAGTGCCAGAATCCTTTACTCACTAACATTTAGCATTAGCATTTTTTTAATAACCATTTACTTACTAGCCTATATATCTACCTTTATAGTTTAACAGCCTATGTATAAAGTGATAAATCCACAAGCCTTTATTAATTAATATTTTTTACTGAAATGCAGAATATGTGTGCTAACACTTCAGTCTGTCTGAAAGCATGCCATGTTAGAAACTTGTGCCTGCTTAACTTGTACAATGCAGTAGCAATCAGAAAAACAAGTCTCCAAACAACCAAATTTAAAATTTAAAATAACAGATGACAGTACCTCTGACACATAACGGTTGTTTGCCGGTCCATGTACCATCCGGCTGGCAGGTACGTCTGGTATCGCCACTGAGAGCATAAGAGTGGTTACACTTGAACTCCACTGTTTCAGGCTCCAGCCCTGGCACCACCTGCTGGTAGCCATGATAAAGGCGAGGCAGAGGTGGGCAGCTTTTTTCTAGAATAGGGAAGCAGGCAGCGAGTGAGGGTGAAGGCCAAGAAGAAGGGGGATAATATTCATTTTTATTGTTTTCAATAAGTCTCTTACCAGAAAAGCTTTGGTTGACTTCTCTCTCCTTTTCTCTCTCCTTTTCTTTTTCTTTCTCCTCCCTCTCCCTTTCCAACTCCTCCCTTGTTTTCTCCAAAGGCTGATTCTCTGTCTCGTCCTTTTTAGTTGTTTTTTCCTTTGGTTTCCCACTTTCCTCGCCTGCCCTGTACAGCGTAATGTTGACTCGGCTTGGGATGATTTTCCTCCCCGGCGCTGGAGATCCAATGGTGTTATTTTCTTTCGGTGTGTCTGTGATATCATATGTAACTGTGCTGTTGGTTTTAGTCATTCCCAGTTCAAATATCTCCACTGTGTTTTCACCCTCAGATATGACCGTCCTCAGCTTGGTGTCATTAGGGCCGACTTTGTCTGGATCTTTTTTCCCATTCACCTGCTCCTCTTTTCTTTCCTTCTCTTCTTGTCCTTTATCTTTAATCACAATTATTTCTGTGATATCAGTCTTCCCTGTGTCCAGGTTTGTGTCTAAACTGTCGTCTTTTTTCTCAGGTGGCTTTAGTACCTCTGGTTCGTTCTTTTCTTCAACTGTGTGCAGGCTGTTATCTGGGCCTTCACTTTCCACTTTATCTTTTGTGCCTCCAGAAGGTTTCTCTGACCCAGTATTTTTTTCCTCTAGCTCTCTTTCATTCCCACCCTCAGGCAGAGTTTTCTCTGGAATCATCCCAGTATATTTATCTTCTCTGTCGACTGCTGTTGTATTCTCCTGCCCAGTGTTTATATCTCTCCCTGCAACACTTTCCTTTAGTCCAGTTGTGTTCTCTTGGTCTTTCTCTTTAGTTTTGCTGATATCCTTTTCACTGTATGTATCTATTTCCTTGCCTTTTTCTGTCTCTTTAACTTTGTCTTTGTCCTTCTCTGCTTCAGTAAGAGTATTATTCACTGTGGAGAGAAAAAAAAACATAAAAAAGATCATTACTGAATTATCTCTTAGCAGCCGATTGGAATTTGCTCGGTTTAAAATTGGCTCAGTGTGCTGAATGAGTGCTTTAAGCACTGACTCATCTTCTTTGAGCTGTTATCCAACAAGAGCAAAGTGAACTATTTGCAGTGACTCATCCATTTTATGTCTAATCTCCATTATTTAGGACCTTTTTTCTGACCTTTAGTGCAAATAGGAGGAGTCCCGCTCCAGGTGTTGTTAGGTAGGCAGGTTCTCTGGGAGATTCCACTGAGTTCATAGGGCTGGTGGCACAGGTACTGCAGAGCAATGAGGACATCATTGGGTCCGTAAACCAAAAAGTGGTCCCCATGTGTGGGCTTTGGGGGCAGAGCACAGACTCTTTCCACTGGCACTGAGAACAGAAAAGAAACTCAGGCTTTTAGAAGCTGCAAATCGGCCTGCTTTCATGATCCGCTCCATCTCTGAGGCAGTATGCACGGCATCCAGGGACAAGCAAATCACACACATATGACCTTTTCAGATCCAAAAGTGTAATTATTTGGGTGAAAAACACTATTCAATTTATTATCTCACCACACTCCGGGGCAGGCGCACTCCAGGTGCCATCACGCAGGCAGATGGCGGTACGAAGTCCCCGCAGCTCGAAACCAGGGTCGCAACGGAAAGTGATGCGCGCACCTGAATGGTGGAACAGACCCTCTGTAGATCCATGGGTGGGCACCGGAGGCCTGCGGCATCCCACCACTGAACGGAAATACAGGCAGGCATAGTTTATTTATGGACACATGTTTTTTTTTTCCCCTTTTACTTAACTAAACAAAATTACAATGCATAGAGGATTTAGGAGGCATCTCTAGCATACCTGCATCTCCATGCTGTAAAAGACCACACAGATAGACCTTCAGTGAGTTAATTGCCATCTGGTATTTGCAGGTCAGAGAGGTAGTCCACAAACCAAAGTCTAAAATGACTCAAAACCCTCAATTCACAAAGGACCAGAGGATTTAAAAGCATAGTCTGCTCCCTTAGAAGCTCGTTAATGAATAATTTCACCCATCACGGTAAAGTGCGAACAGTTCACAACAAGGCTCTAACACAAGGCTTGTAAATGAGGAAGAAATAGATGCAATAAAAGAGCTTTAGTCAAACTGTTCAATTTTCCAGTGTTGTAAAAGAAGATTTTACAAGTGGGGTAGTAGAGATTGGTAATGTGTTTGTGGAATACGGTCTAACTCTGTTATGTAACAACCTACTGCAAAGTAAAACTTGCATTATATAGTTTGTCTTTCTATATTAAAAGAAAATTGTAAATGTGCATGCAAATGTTGTGATAAAAGCCTTCACTACCCACATCTGGGTTAACAAAACACATATGTTAACACTACAGCTATCATACCATTACAGCTCTCTCTGTGAGATGATCCCTCCGGAGATTTTCTGTGTTGTTGACTTTAAGTGGGATCAGATCCATGAAATGCACTGTCTGTGGTTTTATAGCTCAAAACTTAGGAACCCACCCTATAATCTGGGCGTTTTTGCCTCGGGGCATTTCCATCCTTCGGTCTTTTAGGGGATGTAAAATGCTGTTGGCCAACCAAAAGTGGAAAAGTAAACTGCAGTTGACCTCCTTTGAATATGTATTAAAAAGACGAAGCGCCCCGAGGTGCTGTGGGCACCGTTGTTTTGTTGCCAAATGATGGAGCTTTCATGTCAGATTGTGTCAACAGACGTAATGAAATCAATGTGGTGTCATTAGGGTGGAATGCTAACATACATAACTGGCACATTCTGCGAGTAAATCATCATTCCCTTCATTAATGCCTTGGAAACTATGTTGGACACTGCACTCCAAAACAGATTAGACTCAAGAAAAGATTAAACCGTGCCAGACAGAGAAAGGAAAAGGGAGCGAGTGCATTTCCCATCATGCATTTCTATGATAATGTGTCACATTCTCTCATATGCAGAATGAGTTTTAGCTTCGGCTTACGACAGATGACAGGCTGATTATTAGAGGCATAAAATATGGTTGATGTCAGGTTCACACTTAAAATTCTCCGTCTGACTCTGGGGCAGAAATGTAGATTACATTTCCTCAACAAAATGTGAGACATTAGCGTCATTCCAGCTCACTTCCATTAAAATTAACAGCTGAGGAATACTCCGGGGAATACAGATGAATGTGCGCTGTGTGGAATGAAACTATTGCCTTCTTTTTTTATGGATGTCTCCTCCAATGGAAAAGCTGGCTCTTGTTATAGAAGTAGAATTGTTTCTGCATTAGTTTTATAGACTTGAATTTAGCCCTGAAAAACAACACCACAAGAAAAAAGTACATGCAGGAAGTCTGTTTTTGCAGGATCTTAAGGGAGGTGTATCGGGTGCAAAAACACAACTAAGGGTCCAGAGTCCATAAATAAAAGACCTTGTAGGGCAAAGTGACTTGAACCACACTCTACAAAGGGAGCAGCATGCCACATGAAGAAGGGGCCACACAGATTTAAGGTGGTACACAGTGGGTATCTTCAGAAACCAAAATAGCTTGCTGACATTACTGAACTCTGAAATAGACTATTTTTTCTGCTCCTTGTCCACCTCCACCTTTTACTTTCTTTCCTCAGTCAGATTCAGAGCATTCACCTCATTTATCTTTCCACCGCAGCATGAAATCATGCATTTTTTGGCTCACAGCTGCTTATATTTGAACATATTTGTTTGACGGTCATTTTGTTTTCGCAAGACCTCTATTAAAACTTTATTTATATTTCTTTAAAACCACAAATGCAGCTTACAATGGCTGGGGAAGGCAGCTGGCCTGAACTCAGTCCAGACCACAAACCTTTCCCTTGTGACTGTGAATCACTGACTGCCTCAATTCTAGATAAATTTGCTGTAACTAGGTGTGTCTCAATTCAGTTGACTATTACTAATATGATTCTGGGTTTTCGTAAGTGTCATAGAATCTTAGAAGTTATGACTAAGTATTCTGCAGAGACTAGTTATTTCTGCTTGAGTGATTAGAACTTCCCCGTTTCATATTTCATCAAAAACATTAAATATGAACATTTTACTGGCATGATCATCCTGTAGAGACTTCAGTTGTGTTACACACTCACCATTTTCACACCGCTTGCCTGTGTAGCCAGCCAGACAGGCACAGTGGTAAGTATATGAACTGTCCAAGATGCATGTCCCATCATGCAGGCAAGGGGAGGAGCTGCAAGCTGTAAACATATAGTGTAGGACATTAGTGTACAAATAGAAACACGGACTGACTATATTAGCAGTATTTTAAAGTGCTGTAAATATGTTAAACATCATCGCTGCCCACATCAGGTGACATCAAGGGATTCATATTCAAAGCCAAAGCCATTTAAATGCCATGTTTGCTTTGATTTCCAAATTTGTATGGGTATTTAAACACAGAAAGCCTCTGTTTGCTTTTACTAGATTTGGCTCAGCCACTGGTAACTTATGTGCACTTATGCGTGTCTGCTGTTGACTTCTAGAGAATGAGGACATTTCTGGAAAGTGAGGACATTTCGGCTTCTCAATGGGCTGTTAGCAGGCTCAACACCCTAAAGAAGGGCCTTTGCTGAAACGTGTAGGTACCAGTCATGCACTATTAAAGGCTTTTTATTATGCACTGGAGCCTGAGTGCCATGGAAACTTCTTTCGTGTTTGCGTTTGTTGTGGCCCATGACTCCAAAGAGCCCCTTTGTTCATTGAGTGTGACTTTACACAAGTTTTAATTTATTGGATATGAGACAAGGACAGTTCACCATCATGGAATTATGAATCGGTTTAGGTTTAAGCGTACATAATTGTGTGGAAGGTTGGGGAAGTGTATTAGAAACATTCAGAGTAAATTATAGTTATTAGCAGCAGTAGCACAACTGTATTGTTTTTCTTGTTAAATTACATGCCTGAGTTCTCCTGGAAAGTGGCGAAGAATCCATCAAAATTCTTGTAACCATCAGACACGAAGAGAATGTGCAAACTGTTGCCAGAGCTTTGAACTGGGGCAGGTCTGCTGTTCCCGCAGAATCTACCGATAACACGCGACCTGATGCTGTCTCCGTCGCGGACCTCCACGTAGTCGTAATGACATGAGTGGTGAAACTCCAGACTCAGCATCATGAACCTGTAAGTACAAAGAAAGTTGTTTAAAAATCGTTCCAAAAGCAATTTTTCAAAATTAATTTCCACAAAACGGTATTATTCAGGACTGGAAATAATTATTTCTGGTCATTTTGGAGCATTTTATGGCTAATGTGCTAATAATTTGAAGCAAAACAACTTTTTTTCTTTTTTTGATGTAGCAGGTTTTCGTTGTGGTTGTTCAGGTAGTTGTGTGTTTTTCCTGGCACAGCCACACCAGCTGGCATCACTGTAGTGAGCCTTTAAAATCTCCAGCCTGTAATGTAAAGTAATGATAGCCACTGAGCACATTAACAGCTGCTGAGGGTGATTTGCCCCACTTTTACGTGCCTTGCTGCTCTTAAAGGTTGTGGTTTTTTCATGTTTTGTTTTTAGGTGCAACACATCTTAATGAAAAGATTGCTCGCAGCCGTAAAGATTAATGTAAAGGGGTTACCAGAGACCACGGCTAAGACAGGTATAGGAAAGCGAGACCACATTATTACTGTGTGTAACAACTTTGCACCTACATTAGTTAGCTAAGAAGTAATACTGTGAAAGTGAGATAAAACAGAATCACTGCTGACACTTGGCAGCAACACAGAAACCAAAAGCAGATGAATATCACTGGCTTTGTGGTTTGGGGAAGCTCTGGGAACTTCTTCAGAATTTTTTCCACCCTATTTACTGGATTGTTTATCATTAAGAGTCATTACGTGCCCATTAAACAGCTGAAGTGCACATATAGACATTATATAACTAGAATTGGCAGTGAGTACTGTTAATAAACAGAATCACACATTCCAGTCTAAATAAGCATCTAGTTATTTCAGCTGTTAAATGTCTATGAAGGCTGAATAAACATGTGGTTGCACAATATTATTCCCCCCAAAAAAACAGTACAACCAGTTACTATTGATGCAAAATTTCAAGGTAATATATTACCAAATTTCCATAACAGTCTCTATGTGCTGTCAAGGGATTGCCTTCAGGTTTATGTGTGAATCTAAATGACTATAATGGTGACAACTTTATACCCACTTTCAGTTCACAAGCTGTTTGGTTCAGTCAGAGTGTGACTTTGAGAGGACTGCCAGCTGGATTAGGGAAAAACACAAAGGAATCATTCCCCTTTTTAGTGATTTCCGATGTAATCTTCTTGGCGTAACACTGGAACGGACATGAAGCACTGATGAACTTCATACAAGACATTGGCGTGCTCGCAAATCCTTTAATTTCATCCTTTATCGCTCCCCCTTGGGCCAGGGAAGCTTAGACTAATGAGCTATACGGTAATGCTAAATGTTAGCCTGCAGCATCTCCCAAGAATTAATGCCAGTTGTAATTCAGTAAATACGTTGCCTGTGATGTGAATGTACTGCAAGCAGCCATGGTTAAAGGAAAACACTGCTAGTAAATCCCCAAATCCCTACTCTGTCTCTGAGCACAGAAATGCTCTTTTTATATAGGACTTTTGTTGGAATTATGTCACAAACTACTTATATTAAAACGTGATATTGCTGTTCCCTAACTTGCGTTTGGCCTCACAGAATGATTTGGCCCTGCAGATTTAATAAGTAGGAGGGAAAAAAGGCTTGTAATCAGTAAATATCTTTTCTTCACACAACAAACCGGTACTGTACAGACTGCGTGGTCAGCCTGCATCTAGCTGTGTGGAGCTTTTGTTCTGCTAAAACCCTGCACAAACGCTCGCCTGTAAAAATGCCGTAATGGAAAAAAATGACAGAAAGAGAAAGTTATCACAGTACTGAAAAGCAATAACTTTTGACTGTTATGGTTTCCAAACTCTGCTGTAAACTTGCCATCAGTCTATGACATACATCTTGCAGAAATATCTCAACTGAGTGGAAATTTGACTGAAGCAGGCCAGTGGTTAATAACTATTACAGCTGGACAATGAAGACTTGAACTTTATTGACTCAAAGGTTTTTCTATATTCATTAGTCCCCAACCCTCACAGCTTTATTTGTAACCTGCGGTTGTTAGATTCCAATCAAGTATTCTTTGTTCACTTGCTGGCTGGTGTGCAACTTTACAGGCGTTTCCATGGTTTTATGAGGGTTTTTCAGTTAGAAAGTAGTTCAAATGAAAACTGTCGAAAAGTGGAGTCTGAGGATTTTTCAGGATAAGTAGGTCACTGTTTTTGAATATACAAAAGTCTTTAAACGTAATTTTTAGCCACGGTAGCAGAGTGACTCTAGGAGTAGGAATGTCGGTCTGCATGCAAGTCGGTCAGTCCAACAATTTGGTTCGGACTGAAATATATCAACACCTATTGAATGGATTGCTTTGAAAGTTTCCACACGCATTATGATCTCTTATTTCAAGTTTGCAGTACTTTTGTTCGTGATGAAATACCTGTAAAAATTGCATTTTTATGAGCCTTAGCTCCCTAAACTATGATTGTGACCATTGCAAACATCACTTTGAGCATGTTAGTATATTAGCTCAAAACACTACTGTACTGAAGTGCAGCCTCACAGAACCACCAGCATGTTATAGACTTGTAGGTACATTTAAAATTGCAGCATGCAGCATCACGCTCTGAGGCAAATTAATTAATAACAATTTGCTCTGATGACTCGCTAGGTAAAAGAGGATCCTTAGCAAAACCACAGAAGAAGAATGCTTAGGATCCTACCTGAGTTCTATGGTAAAAGGCCTGTCCACCTGTATGGTCCACTCACACCTGGCGTTGTTGGGGTAGCTCTCCAGCACCAAGTGGCCTTGCCGTTTACGGATCACTCCCCCGCACTCTGAAAGACACAGAAATTCCGTTTTAGAAAGCTCAAACTGGGTTTGCTATTTCAGTTACAGCTTAATTATTATTTGGAGGGTTCACATAGAGCTGTTTTGGTTACCATTCAAACCAGCAGTAATTGCATTCCGGTTTTCAAAGCCTCTGTAGAAGCACCGTTTTGCGCAGCACAAACACAAAACACACAGGGGCAACAAAGGCAGCCTTTCCAGGCTTCTGCTTTTAATTAAACGTATGCTTGTTATGCCCCTTGGTGCAATATTTGCATTTAAAAGCCAGTGTCAGTGTCCAAATGTTACATAATAAATTGTTTTATGGGATTCCTAATTGTTGACTCCGACTTGTCATTCAGCTCCTCATGGAAAACCTCCTGGGCACATGGCAGCCTTCCAAGTTGGCACAGTGGTCTCAGATGAAGACAAATTAGAGGGGAAGGAAAGAAGACAGAGTACATGGTATGCATTTCCCTTATAGAAAAACAAATCATTTGGAGTGAATCCATGTAGGATCTGCTAATTGGCGGAATGAAAAGACTTACTCATGCAGTCTCCGCCAGACCAGCCGGGCCGACACTCGGCGCAGTACTGGCCACTAATGAAGAAGTCATCCCTGGGGCCCCATGTCCCATTGTTACAGCGCTTACAGTTCTCGAATATACTGCAACCTGAAGGAAACAGAGTCAGAAACAAAGCTACAGTAAGGCAGGAGTCCCACAGAAAGGCCAGAATATAAAGAGTTGTCATTGTTTATCAGAATAGGGAACATTTTATCTGAATAGTCGGAGCTATGAGACCAATCTCGAAATGTTTCCTTTGCATCAACTCTGCTAAACTGATTAAGCTCATCTTTCACTGCAATAAAGCGGGAAAACATATTTCTGCTTCTTGAAATAGAAATGTGGAGAAAACCCGCTGAAATGATTTCCTGGGACGGTGGATTTTCACTTAAGAGGCTGCACTGTCTGTAGGGAGGTGAAGTGCAACACGTGACCTGAGGACAGGTATGAATTTTAACAACAAACTGGCTGGGGATATACACATGGAGATTTATGATTGTACACAGAGGTTGGACTACATTTTTTTCACTGTTTAACAGTAAAAACGTGATGCACAGGTATCCATTTAATTCTGAACAGCTGTTTTTCCCCCCATAAAGGAAAACATGAGCACATTCAAGCTGTGAGGAAAACACAACATGCTTCTATAGGTGAATGGCACGTAGGAAAATGAGTTTAGAAGTGCATGCTGCAGCATTTGTGCTCAGAGATCTGCACGCGATTGTGTTCTCACGTACCTGCCTTCTTACACAGACAATAATGTGCTCATCTGTTTACAGATTTACTTCCATTTCATTCACAAATTAAGGTTCCAAGTGTGATCATTCACTCCTGCACCCTGCCAATTCAAGAGGATTCTGCTAGCAAGTCAAGAGAGGGAGCCAATGTGAAGCAAATTAGAATAGACACAAATACAGAAGTTATTTTCAGTCTTTCTGTCACACTGTTTGCAATGCTGCAATGCAAGCAGCTGTGCAGTTGATAGACAGCCTTTGGTCTTTCACAAACGTCATGGCAGATATTCAAGATGGACCCAGTTCTTGCAGGATGACTCAACAGACTTTCTCAATGTTGTAGCACTGCAAGATCTCATTAAATGCATTTAAATGGATGTTGTACCTGGATGGATAATGCAGGGGTCGCACTCATTGATGGCATTGCGGCAGCAGGGTACAGCGTAGCCCACCGGAGTCCCCTGGATGGGGCACTTACAGCGAATCACGTCATACTCGCAGCAGCCTCTGCACATCACGTTCCACTCTGGACCTGGACAGTGGTTGTACAAGTACCTGTAATCTAAACAAGATGACATGTCAGGGTCGGCAACTCAGCAATATCCTTCAAAAAAGAAAGCACGAAACAAATTCTTTATGTAAGCATCACTTCATGGACAAAACAGACACGAAGATGAGTCAGTCATGGAGAAAGTATGTTCATTGTAATGGTCGGCCTTCAGGGAAAACGTGAGCAAACACGGGTTATGGTCAGCGGCGAAAAGAGCAGTGGAAGATTTCTGGCAAGTTCAGTGTTTATCTGCTGCTCTGCACTGCCTCTTTGGTTATTTCCACTGCCATATGGTTGCAAGCTCCTTTTAAGGAAACCGCAAAAACTCCCAGTAGTTTACCTCCTCTGTGTGTGTTGTTACATCAGACAACATGCCACAATGGTAAAGTCACTGTCACGGAAAACAGAATCGAATCCTTAATCAGAAAGCGCTTTATGACCCCAATGTAAACAATGGCTGTCTTCTTTTGTTTTTACCAGACAAATATGATGTTTAATTGGACTGGAAACCGGTGATTCAAAGACCTTTGAGCCTCAGTGGCTGCGATTACATAACAGTGGATTTTAAAGCTAAAACAGACAAGTGGAAATTCTCTTGTAGCAGATGTGGACAGAGAACTAACAGAAGCTGCACTTTAGAATTGGCACAACGTCCACGCGACATTCTGTACGTCCTCTTAGCTCTGCAATCACAATCATTTAATGCCTCTCTGCGATAGATGTCTTCATTTGTGAAGCTGTAGTTGCACATTAAGTCTATTTGTGGTTTATGGGAGGTTTGTAAAAGCAGGACTTTACACGGACACAGACAAATGCACTGATACAAAAGCAACAACTACAAGTGATTAATCTGTTAGTGGTTGACGGTCAAACAGAAAGGAGAAGCACAGATGTCTTGGAATGCGATGAGCCGTCCCTGCTGCCCTTCCACATTAATGATATCATAAATTCTGTCTACGTCCAGCTACAGTCTGGCCTTCTGTTCAGCTGTTCCTCCAAGAAGAGATATGGCAGACATGCTGACATTAATCAAACAGAAATTTGTGCAATGCCACTAGGTCAGTCTTAATGGAGGTTTTTTAAGGACAGAGTTTGAGCTTTTGCCGTCTTTTCGCTGTTTTATGATTCTTGTCTGTCTCTGGGGTCATGGGCTCAGCTAAATTTGTGAATCAACTGTGAAAGCATGTACAACAAACCTGTAAGCATAACTGTGCTAGATCTCAGGACTGAGATAGTGTCAGTCAAACTTTGTTGGACTAGTGGGCTCATAAAGCTATACCAGTCCTACACACAATATGCTCATGCTGTCACACTAACCACCAGTCAAAGCCGCCTGTGGTAAAAATGCAAGTAAACTTACAGCCCCTCAACTTTGTTTTTGAATCAAAGCTGGCAGTCGTGTATTGTTTTGTTTTTTTAAAGCTCGGTCCATTGCCCTGAGACAAAAAAAGAGAGAGAAGCTCATAGTTGGTGCTTATATTGTCATTTTTGTGGATTTTGTTAGACCAAGTGTGAGAACCACAAACATCCGTGGCATGACAATGGCCTGCATGTTCAGAGACATGCGTGTGGAGGAAAATAGGGTTGTAGTAAAGAGTGGGATTACGCACATTATTAAATACACATTATGGCAGTTGCACAGCAAGTAAGAACACATGTTTTATTAGAATCTTACTCGAAAGTGTTATTCTCTTCAATGTATTTTAGTAAACCCAAGTCAAAAGACATAGAAGAAAGTCATGTCAATGTTTTTATGAGCACAAAAATTATTTAGCTCAGACACGGACACCCTAAAAAAGATCAAAATTGATGGGGCAGCAATAGAGGTATTATCTTTTTAATTCCAGGTAGTCGTCTTTTTTGTCAAAAACTGCCATCAGCATCACATCTTGATTGCGGAGAGTTTGGTTAGAGATTGGGTTGTGTGATGCTAGGGCAGCTAATATAGCCTGGAGCAACTAGCCTCAAGCAGAGATGAGGAGTGGGCTTCAGAGGTCTAGTAAGCTCACTCCATTTCAACTCCTCACCCCCAGATATTTTTCTTTTTTAGTTTTCAATAATAATAATAATAATAATAATGATTCTGCATGGGTTTCTCTCCACATGCTCCAGCTTCCTTCCTGATAAAACCCAAAGACATGCATGGAAGGTTAACTTGTTATGACAAACTGGCAATAGATATGACGGTAAGCATGAATGGTTGATGAATGGATGGATGGATGGATGGATGGATGGATGGATGGATGGATGGATGGATGGATGGATGGATGGATGGATGGATGGATGGATGGATGGATGGATGGATGGATGGATGGATGGAGGCTAATTGGTGATTCTGAATTGGCTATAGGTGTAAATGTTTGGTTATCTGTGTCTCTATATTAGCCTTGTTGTGAACTGATGACCTTCCTTGGGTGTTCCAAACCTCACTGGCTATGTCCTCTTAAGCAGGTATAGCTAATAATAATAATAACATTACCAAAACTATAAGATTGGGAAAAAGTTATGTATTGACTCTGCTAATTGTTTTCTTAAAGTAGTCTGGTCTCCTTTCACCCACATACACCCACATGCACTCAAGCAACTGTGTTACTCGCAAAAACAATTCAGTCTCTTAACTGCTGCCATTAGGTGCCCCGCGACCACTAACACTCCAAGATGAAAACTGCTTAAAAGGTGTGATGCCTGCCACACAGGGATTAAGAGGTCTTGACACCATCAGCGCCTCTTAGGGGAAAGCTTTTCTACTTCCTCACTAAAGATGCTGGCCAGAGAGTCTGTGAAACCTGATTTATGGGGCATAAACACAAAAGGGGTCAAAAGACTTCACGAGCTGGCCTGGTAATGTCATTACACGGATCACTGCTGTGTGTCTTCTCCGTCGATATAGAAATGCAATCCTGGTTTTATCTACCCTTAGTACACGTATACTGGAAAACCCTCATTTACAGTGGAATAAAAGAGAACAGGATAGGTTGTGATTTGTTTAAGCAAGGCTGGAAATTCTTCCTCTGCCTCGCCTCTGACAGTCCAGTGCCATCAAAGTACATGCATTTATGATAGGATTAGTTTCCAGATTTCCATAAGCTGTTTTCTTAATGCTCCTACTGGAGGTAAATAAACCCAGGCAGCAGCTCTTTCCGTGTTTATACACTGTGAATGGATTCAGTTTGCTGACCTCCAAGCTCTGTCGATAAGGCTGCTCTGATTTTCTCTGCAGCATGACTCCAAGGTTTCTCCCCTGGAGCTGGACACATGCTGGAATGCATCTGCTCTTCGTTCCTTAATAAGTGTTTACTGAAGACCATTTTTACATAACTATGCTTTGGATTGCACGCCAGCGATTTTAAATTCACTCATTTCACCAATGAGCTTGCTGCCTTGTAAAAATATATGTGTGAGGCTTCCAAGTCAAACACCTGCAGGTAATGCGGACTTAACAGTAACAATTTAATGTGGATTTTTACAGCAATTTAGGAAAGTCTGAGCAGGTGTGGAATTGTATATGTACAAAGCTATGCGTGCTTGACTGAGTGTTTAAACTTTAAAGTGATATAATTTCTTCTTTCCAATACAATGCTGTATTCAAGTGTATTATGCAAATATTGAGGCTGACAAAAAAAAAAACATGAAAAAATGCAGGAACATGCAAAGACCCCTATAATTTAACCCAGGACTGTTGTTGAGCAATGTGCCCCTGGCTAACATGTATTTAATCACAAACTGGAAGTGCTGACAGTTGTCAGAGAGGTACTGTAACTGGAAAGAAATTCATCTGATAACAAAGTTTGCTTCTCTCCTGTGCCTCATGGCTGTCTCGCACCATTTCCATCTGATATTTATGTGTTTTGGTATGTCTGATGAGGTCTACATATTTCCCCTGTGCAAACATACCTAGTAGTGTGTGTATGTGTGTGAGAAAATGCTGGCACCAAGGCAAAGAAACACAATTTAACAGCAGATCACAAATGTGTTTTTCCCCCTCTTCTCAGCTTTGTAGCTAGATTTTTGTGTGGGTTGTTTACCTTTCCTCATCCTATGTAAGTAATATCTGCTTTTTCCATTTCAAATGTTGACTTCCTAAATGTGCCCTGCAACATGTATGTCAAGAAGCCATACAAAATGAAAATAACAAATGACACAGGCATCACAACAGACGCCCTGTCGCTTGGTGGAAATCGTGTGTCATCAAGCACTGCCACCCTATCGGAAGCTTTATAGGCCAACATTTTTAAGTAGCCTGTCTCCTTTGATGTGGATTCAGAGACTGACATCATTATTACCAGGGGCACAAAGTCACGTCAGTCCTGTGACCTTGTACTTGACATTACTGTGCTGCTGGGCCACGAACCTGCAGGGCAGCTGCATCAAACTTCTGCCAAGAACAAATATAAAACTTTGATGCTATTGTTCTGTTTAATTTTTTATGTTAAAAAAAATTATTCATACAAATATAAAGCCTTGGAAAACAAGCACTGCTGATAGATAAACCATGCTCAGAATGTGCTGCATCTGCTGAATTTGACCTTTAAAGTGGCTCAAGAGGCCACATCTGGTCCAAAACTATGACATGATTTTCTGGAAGTGACCTCCTCCTCTGAACTGAGAATAAAACCCCAAGGTCAGCAAATGCCTTTTTTTATTTGCTGTGATTTCACAAGCATCGACTTCTGCCCCAGTCAAAAATTAACAAGCAAGTGCTGCCGTCAGAATCAAAGATAACATGTGCATTAAGCTCTAATTTGATATCCAAGTGTTATCAGAAATGCAGCTGGGCACAATGTGATTTGCAGCATTTAAGCCACTTATTGTCTAGTTTGTCTTTTTCTTGCTTACCGCTCAGAAACCCGATCTTATCAGCTTGCATCTTGACTTGCTTCACTCTGCTATTATAGCAGTTATTTTTAACACCAAACAAAGATGAACAGCCGCATACAATGCAGAGCGGAGCCCAGTGAGAACTTCGGCATGAGTTCCACATGCTGAGCCAAACCACTACACGATGTTGTGGCTCTGTCGTTCTGTAACAAATGGTGTATCTTTGCTGTGCAGGTTTTACTGAGGTATTGCTTGAAAGAATAGTTTAGTATTTTTGGCAAGAACCTGATCAATATTTTGAACTTGGCGAGGGTTATATGAGTAAATTGATATGACTCATATGACTTGTACAGTTTATATAATTCAGCCACCATCCAGCCAAGGCAAGGTCCGAACCACACTTTTGCATTTAATACACAAACAAATATAACATGCCGATTGGCTTCAGAGGTGCAGGTAGGTGGATTTTGTTTCCCTTGACGAGAGCAAAGGTATCAGTTTGTGCTAAGCTTAGCTAATCGGCTACTGTCTGTAGTTTCACATTAAAAACCCATCAAAGTCTCTGCAAGAAAACAATGTTTTCCTAAATGTCAAACAACTGATCTAACATTCAATTCATCCACATGACAAATAACATATTTTCTAACTTTCCCCTTATTAAAATCTAGCAAATCCAATTGTGTTTATTTGACCATGCAGCTTTGCACAATCCACAATCCTCACAAGTTCTTCCCTGCAACGATTAAGTGAAAATTTGTGTCAGACAAAGTTCTCTGAAACAAATGTCGAGTACACAGAATTTATGCGCTAAATAAATAGTTTCCTCCTGACGAAATGGAGCTTATTTCATGCTGATGTATCACGGAAAAATAGTTTGTTTTTACAGCAACTGTGAGTGCATGTGCTGTGTATGTACTGTATGTGTGAGTGTATGATTCCTTTCACCCACTGCCCACAACAGCTGTCTGGTATTTTGAGGTTGGGGTGATTTAGCTATCACGGAACTGGGAAACTCCCACAGGAGCTCTGTGGTCATTGTAGTATCCGAACATATCCAGATCCCAAAGCACTGATCCCAGTGGTCATCCTGGAGACTGCTTTAAATAAGCTTCCCTCAGATTGGAAAGTACAAACCCAGTAAAATACCCTATCACTCTATTATCCACTGCGGTGCAATGGTATGTACACATGCCTGTGTGCAGGTCAAACAAGATCTGTGATGAGGACATTTGTTTTCACCATTTAGCTTCTAAACTTGGATCAGACATTGCACACTATTTTTCCAAAACCAGGAGCCATGTTTTTCTTCATGTAACTAAATCTGAGCCAAGATTTTCCTCTCTCCTTGCTAATATCACTTTTACATCTGCCAGCTTCAGCCCTTGCCTCCTGCTGCCCACTAACCAGAAGCACTAAAAAGCTCCCTGTGGGCTTTAGCCAAACACACCATGAAGCGAGTGTGTCAGAAGAACAGAGTCAGGTGGGTGGAAGATCCTAAACATGAAGCCTTCCACAGGTCAAAAAAGCCTCAGTGGGGTCACCAAAACATGCACAAATGGAGATAAACACAGACACACGCGCTCATGCATGCGTAAAGAATCCATCCAGCAGGGATTTGCATGTAAACACCTCTTCAGAAACAGAAACTATTTTAGGTTGCTCAATACAAAACATCTATCACCAGCTGATTATACACGATTATGAAACAAGCCGTGCTGAGAGTGACTCAGCTGACAACAACACAAGTAGGCAAATCTGCCAGAGGAAACTCGCTTAATCACTGCAGCTGAACACAGCTGTGCTCTGCCCAGCCGTCTGCCACATTGACCGACGTTACAAATTGAAGGTATTATTTTACTGCACGGGAACCGTGCAAAGCGGAATCAGACAGAGGGCAGAGGTTTGGTTTGGAGTCTTGGAGACGGTGTATGGTACACACATTACCACAGCCAGCGTGATTGACTCAAACATGACTCATGTCTTCCTGCAGCAGTTCAAGTGGTCATCGAGTGTAAACACGCAGAGTCAAACTTTATCTCAGGGAGAATTCACTCACAACACGCTTTAGCATTTATAGAGAGCCTCTTGCACAAAAGGGGATGTGTGCCAAGATTCAACAGCCCTATTAGGACTGCAACTGCCTCAATTCACCTCAAGGAATGTGTGGCAACATCCAACTATCTCACTTTTATTTCACCCAAAAAACAATCGCAGAGTCAGAAAATATATGAAGACCATAGAGACCCTTTTTAATGGGACCATAAACAAACCCACACAGGACAATCCCTCACTCTGTTTCTCATAACAAGAGTTGTAAAGACAATGATTGCACAAACTTGTCAGTGGTGTTTTTCTTTGCTGTGTCTGTAAAAAAATGGATTTTACATCACTGTGTGTCTCTCTGTGAGGCTTCTTTTACAAGTGTTGCTGAGTGCTTTTGCGCTCTTAAAGGATAGAAGGGAAGAGGGGATGGGGAGAGTGCTGATGCCGGCTTTTTGAGAACAAAGAGCCAACGAGACGTTGTGTCAAACACAGAGATTGGGAACAGGGAGAAAGAGAAGAGCAGTAAAGGTAAAGTCAGTGCAGCCGTCTTACCGTAGGGCCATGCTGTCCCTTGGGGTAAGGAGATGACAATAAAGAGGGAGATGAAGAGGAGCCAGCCCTCCTTCCCAGAGATAAAGGTGCTGGTCCAGAGGATTGTACGGGTTCCCCCATGGGTTTGCCCCAGCTGCAGTCCCCGTCCCGCAGACAGCATGCTGCAGTCTGGAACTCTGTTTACTTTCTGAACTCAGCTGACATCACCTTCTCTCGGCCCTTCAATTCCTGCCCTCCCCCTCCCACCATTTCTCTCTCTCTCTCTCTCTCTCGCTCTCTCTCTCTCTCTCCCTTTCCTTCTCCCTCAGCTTCTCTCTCTCTCTCACTTCTCCTTGGCTTCAGGTTACAGCCCAGCCTCGCAAGGAGTTCCACTTGCAGTGGTCTCCCAAAAACTCCCCTTGCTCTACTCAAGAGGACGACGTCACTGCTTGTGAATGAAAAGCGAGCTCCAGTTTATGCTTAACTCATTATGGTCACACACGCGCACGCACGTGCGCACACACACACACACACACACACACACACACACACACACAATGAAAGCAAGCACATAACAGCCAGTTTATGTTCTACGCTCTGTGCCTGCCGCAGTCATGATCAATGATGTGGTGATAGAATTTATGTCTGCTTCACTACTTGTGTGTTCATGACTAAAAAATCCTGAGGTCAGTGTTCTGACCTAACAAAGTGTGAAAACAGCAGCTGTGTGTAGTCTAACAGAGCAGTGCATGTTTAATGATAGCATTCAGCCCATAATTAATGTCAGATTAAAGTAACACCATAAGTGTTTTGCAAAATGCAGTGCACTTAGTGGCTTTCTTGCAATGAGATAGATACCACTATCATCTCTGTCTGTAAAGAAAATAAGGAAACTCTTAGCTTAGCTTAGCATACTTTAGCTTAGCTTAGAATAACTAAAGTATGCTTAGCTAAGTTATAAGCTAAGCTTATCTTATAAATTGGAAAATGAGTGAAACAGCTACTCTGGCTCTGTCTGAAGGTACCAAAATCCTCCTTTCAGCGCCTTTTATAGCTCACTAATTAACACATTATATCTCTTTTATTTAAGTGCAAAACCATTTGTTGTGCAAAAAATGACAAATTAGTTGTTGTAAGTTGTTATTATATTCCAATAAAATCTTGAGGTCAATGAACAGCTGTGTGTAGTCAGAACACAGAACAGAACAGTCCATGTTTAACGTTCAGTCAGTAATTATAGTAAGATTAAAGAAACACTTTGAATTTTCAAAATACAGTACACTTATTGACTTTCTTGCAATGAGTTAGATACCACTATGATCTCTGTCTGTAAAGTAAATAAGGATAGGAAACTGTTAGCTTAGCATACATTAGCTTAGCATAGCTTAGCTTACCTTACAAATCGGAAACAGAGGGAAACAGCCTCTTACCAGCACATCTAAAGCTCACTAATTAACACATTATCTCTTTTATTTAAGTCTTTTATTGACTTTTATCAATTTGTTGTGCAATGAAAGTAGCAAATTAGCGTTTCACTTTTGTATTAGCTAACTTGCAGCTCTTTTTTTTATTTTTTTACTTTTACCACAGTTACAGTATAAGAATGACATTGACCTCCTTATCTGACTCTCGAAAAGAAAGAAAATATTTTCCAACATGGTATAGTATTCCTATAACAATTCCCAGTCTACACAAATAGGGTTGTGTTAAAAGTCTATTGTTGAACCTTTTCTAATAACAATTTGATACCATGCACTATCACATATACACAGACTACACATAACTGACAAACATAAATAGCATGAAATTACATAATTAAGTTTCATATGACCCTGAAAACGTAGTTAATATCTTTCTCCACACCACATGGTGGTGAAAATGAATTTACACAGTTTAACCCTCGTTCGCAAACCTGCTCTCAAACTTTAGGACGACGACAGAAAGGTACCCAGTGAAAACACAGTTGCGCAATTCCTTTGTTTACAATGGTTGTTATTTCGTATGATCTCCTGGGTGTGTTTTTATTTCAGCTGGATGCAGTACTGGAATTAATTCATTTGTTGTTCTTTGCCCACTGGGACGCAACACTGCATGAAAGAGCTAACGGGGAATACAGATCAAACGACTTAGTGCAGGAGAGTCAAATATCTCGGGCAGTATCCGAAAACAGCTGGATTTTGACCACAAAAAGAGCACATGAGCAGTGCTGTGCAGCCTGTGTAGGCTATGTGTTTGGTTAGGAAACTAAAAAACAGACCGAAATCATGAGAGTTTATGATGATAGAAAAAAAAAGAAGGAAGACAGCGGGATACAGAGGGGAAAAGGAGGGGATAAAGGAAAATCAAGGGAGGAGAGAGGGAACAGGAAATATTGTCTGCCTCACTGCGCTTGCTGTCCACCTTTCACCACCTCTCTACTGTTTGTCCAGATGCCTAATAGTTTATTATGTGAAACCCAAGGCTTTTAAGTTAATATGAACACTGACTACAGCTGCAGTCTACTCTGTCTACCAAGAACACAAAGTAGACTGTGGAAAATATACAACTTTTGATGTACCTTTGAATTGTATACTTAAACACAGTTTTCTCTATTTCAATATATAGTTTGCTAGAGGTGAACACAACCTCCAGGAAGCAAATGTTATTGTCCTGTCCAATACTTCCCAATAGATAAAAACACATCCCATTTTCTGCTTTGTGACGACATTTTTTCCAATAGTCCAATGGGTTTATGAACGGCTTTGTTGGACTTAGAAGTAAGATAATATTTTCAGCAAAAGAAATCCAGTCCATACATGCAAGACCAAACACAATGACCTCTACATGTCCAAGGCAATTCTATTAGTAATGGGAGCCAGAGGTCATGACAATAATCATTTTCCAACAGAGAAGATACTAGGGAAGCTAATTTTGTGCATCTCTGTAGTCCCACATGTAATTCTGTGCTCCCATCCTACTGTGACTTGAGTAAACATATCTCAAGCATTGCAAAGCTGCTTTGTAGGATTATCTGCAGCTTTTCCTTCTTTGTCAAACATTGCACAAACTATTGGTTCTAGTAGGGGTTGATCTAAAACCACTGTTACAACTTCGCTTTTCCAAAAGAGAAAATCAAGAGATTTTTGGGGATACTTGGTTCTCACTTGACAGTAACAAAAGAATGTCTGACAACAGTTGCTGCACGGTAAGTTCAACTCAATTAGCTGATGTGTATTTCTGTTCACTAGACTATAGACGACCATCATTTTAGTCAGCTTGCCAAACAAAGAGATACCTGCTGATACCTACATCCATCATCCTACTGTAGTGGAGACATTTTCACAAAGGGAAGCATTTTCTCATGACCCACAGATCATGCTGATCCTGAGCTGCATTATAAAGGCTTCTCGGTTGGCACCACAGTGACTGTGGTTGGTCAGAGTGAATGGGCCCCCTGCCCACAGCGCATAGTAAAAGCTCATTACCAACTACATGAAGAAAGTGGTGCAGTGGGGGCACAACGCATTACCTAGGGTCATTACATTTAATGACAGGCAGCGAGAAAAGCACTGTTGAGTACACATTTGTTACAGAAGGCTTTTCGGAAGGCTATTTGTAAAAGTAAGCACAGTCTCAAAGTGGTGTCTGATCAGTTCATTAACCACAACTTTGACTTGTTTGTGTTGTGTCTGAAGTCCCAGGGTTCTCACGGGATCACACAAAATTAAGGTGTCTGACTGTGGAGTCATGTGGTTTTAATATGAAGGAATCCAATGTGTGGCATCACATTCTGTTTCCATGGTTACACAGTGGACACGGCGTAAACACCATTGCCACTTTTTTCCAACAGTCAACCATCTCAGTCTATCATGGCCCGTATTGCCGTCACCGTCAGATGTGGTAGATGGAAACTAGGCTGTGTGCATCGCAGGTAAGCCAGATGCCGGCAGCAGCCTTATAGCAAAGCCAGTGACAACTGTTGCCAGGAGCAGAGAGCCATGACAAGGGGCAGTTTAGTAGCTTAATAGGGCAGGACAGCTTCAAACTGGACGCCAAATATGCTCTCATTAATGTGTTGCACTCTAAAGAGAACATTCCACTTACGAAGAAGGCTTGTCTTTATGAACTCTTTTGAGATTAACTCTCCTCCGCACAGCCACTGTGTTTATGCACAATTATCTATCCCTGAAGACGAGCACAGTCTGTCCTTTTACCTCACTAGTCATTTCCACTATTATACACATGCAGTTAAATAGGGGGTGGGAGCAAAATGAGGTAAGTTAGACCCAATGATAACAACTTCATATGACGTAACACAACACGAAAAAGAAAATGAGACCAAATTAGTTAATGATCTGAAAGAAGAGTGCAGTACACATTTGTATGAACTCAGTGACCCTGTTTACATGAAACCCGTAGCCCCACATGCTTATAATCCTCATTTGAAAATTACTAACATGCCTATAGGTATGTCGTGCTAGATTAAGTGAGATACAGTGCCTCAAGAATTACATTTCCAGTTATTTCCGCTGCCTAGATACTTTAAAGCATTCTCAGTGATTGAAATGCACATTATATTCAAGTAATCTAGCCGGAGACATCTAACATACTTTTGGCTCACATGTCCTCACGCTTTGCTTTTAAGTCATACACCAAATTGTCTTTGCCTGTCTTTGATTTACCTCCATCCATAAGTCAGATCAAATACATTTACATGTTACTTTGTATGAAGCTCTAAAGCAGCCCTCCTGAGCCTCCACCCAGTGAAGCTATGCAGCTATGGCTTGCTCCGGCTGGAAATGACAAAGACTTGGATTTCATGGCATTACATCCTGTTAATCCCACAGCAAAAGGTCCACCTGCGGGAGATTGCAACAGCAGGGAACCACATTAAAGTTGAGATTATTATAGAACGCTCAAGGGCATCTATAGATAGGATGCTGGAGTTATGGTGCGCATATCTGAGTGTATGCACATGCATGTATGACTTGGTGAGCTCCACACCCATATAATATCCACCATGCCACTGGAACCCTTCCAGGAATATGTTATAGAGTCCAGTTAGACCCCGCTGCGTTAAGCCACAGTTTAAGCATAATGTAAACCTTATGAACACAGGAACTTTGAAGTGAGATGTGGGTTTTTCCTATGAATCAGAATACAGCTGATCCGCACTGGTAAAGCTTTAATAAGAAACAACTTCTTTAATAGGAAAGAGCTTCATCCAAATTACAGCATATGCAAAATATCTGCAAACTTCAGCTTTCTTTTGGTAAGTCATGTACAGCCAAATGTAAAATCAGCAACTAATTACCAACTTCAGAAAACATCATTACACATATTCTTTCGATCTCTAACTGTTTAATCAAAAGCTTGAAACCAGATGTGTATTATCAAAGAAGGGAAAATGTCATATGTTATAAGGGTAGGTGTAATAAGCTTTGGCTTCGATCCACAACTTTTTCGGTCAAAACTCTCTTTTAGTTTTAGCGCATGGATTCTATGTCTACAGTGTTACTTTGAGCATAGATAGTAACTTTTGTAGTCTGTATATCAATATAGGCTGTGCATATATGTGTATATTTACTGTGTCTTTGTTATTATACATTTTTCTGGCATAAATTTAGTCTTAGACCACAATATATTATACGGAAAAACTGGTCCACTATTTTATATACTGTCCAATAAAACATAGATCTCCCTTTGGAAAATAAATCAGAGGCCGATCATGTTTCCACAAAGTCACCTTCTCTTTCAATACTGTGAGTGGAATTTGTCTCAAAATAGTCATCGAAATGACTTTCCAGATCATAAATCTCTTGTCCAGTCCGTACAAGTTTATGGGAAGACTGTAGACTCCAGCTGTGAGGTCTAAGACCCGATCAGCTACAAACTCTGACAATTAAATTGTTGGATGGGGAAAGGAAAAGTGCAGCTGGTAGCGGTAGCACTGGAAGCTCCTTGAGTAATTGCTGACCGAGCTCGCTGCTTGGAACACTGGGATAAAAAAAAAAAAACGTCACTCTTATAATGGAAACCTCAGAAGGACATGGAAGGAGACAGAGGAAGAAAGTATGGTATGCAGGAGGAGGGAATCTGTTCTGGGTTCCAAGAGGGAGTCATGAAATTTCTGACATTAAAACACAGCATGCTAGAGACCCATCTCTGCTTTTTTATTAGAAAATTGCATATCCCTCCCTTCATGTGTTTTCATACAGTGACCTTTGTCGTGTCATCACCACTGAAGAATAGCCACATGGGCAATGAACCAGACAACTGTCTCACGGGTAGGGTTTGTTTTGGTGCACCATGGTAACAAAGTCTCTGTTTTGGACATCTTTTTTCATCTATCCCCTTCCTGTCACTGTACTCTGCGGCGCACCAGGCACGCACAGTTCTGGTGGAAATAATTTAGTCAGAGATATAGGGGAGGTGAGAAAAAAAGGAGAGAAAAAGTTGGGCTGAGTGAGGTCAGTATGAGGGACCACAATTGGAACCGCTAAGCTACTTTAAAGTGGAACACAGCCACCCAAAGCCCATTAACAGAAACCAGCATTTTACAGCACATCGCTCCAACCCTCCTGCTTCTCTCCAACTTTGCTGCTTGGAGAGCAGTTTTCTCCTCTCTGATCTCTCTGTGTTTTGTCTGTTTCTATTGGTTATGGCTCTCCAGACAGAAGTCGGTGATCTCAGCATCTTCTCGGTGACATAAGCGGTATTTTGTGTGAGGAATGGAACACTTGACAGGAGGAATTCACGGTTTTATAGATCGGAGCCTCCTAATGAGGCTTAACATGGAAAACAAGCAGAAGAGAGAGATCATGGCCATTGTGCTGGCTGTCAGGAGGCAGGGTGTGGACGTGGGGCTCCACCCTCTTCAACACTCGATCTGTCGTGTGTATTTATAGTCTCATTAATTTTGGAATTAGTTTTATGGGAGGGTTTGTTGCCCGGCAGCCATCATACCACCATTGGACCAGGGTGGTATGCTTTTCTGCTGTGCCAAATGTTAACCTTGCCATGACCGAGCACAAATGGAACAGTATCAGGTCTCCAGGAGATCAAGTGTGCAATATAAATAAAAACACTGAACGTGTTGGGGCTGATAAATTGGTCATCATATTATAACAATATGGTATAATATGATATACAGTATATTGTGTATAAATGCACAGACACTCTATGTCAGTCTTTTTTCTTTCCTTCCTTTCTTTTAAACATCATATTTTAGCCTTGTCTTTGCTTACTTTGCAAAAAGAGCAACGCATCATAAACAACAAACCATATAAAACAGTTCAACAGTGTTCTTCAAGCCAAAGTTCTACAGTGAGGATGACATGAGGGCAGCAGCCTCTTGTGGTCCAGCATGGAAATGCACAAATAATTGGGAAATGTCTGGCAAATGTCCTGAACAGACAACAAACCGCACAGCAATGTACAGTTTACAATGTGTCTGCAGAGTCTTGCGACAGTTTTCTTGTGGTTAAAAAAGAAAGCCTGTGCACATTTTATATAATATAACAAACATTTTTGCTATTTTGCTATTTTTTACAGATTTAATAGCATCTGTAAATTTTATTTCTGCTCAAATAAGGGCAAATAAAGGACTTGCAATTCAATAATTTATTCATGTAGATTCACTACCACTATATTATTACAAAACGTGGAGCAGCCTTTGCCATAAATGTTCACAGAAATAGCCATATACTGAGTGTCTGTGTTGTATTTGCAATAGAACTGACATAGGCATTACTGATTTATTAAAGAAAATGTCAAAATTAAACTAAAGAAGAATAGAAGATATGGCGACTTGTATAAATTGTTAACAATACCTGAAAAATTAAAGCACCCTTCCACTACAAACATCCTTCACTCTGCACTTTTTTTTTGGATGCGATTTCACTACTTGATCAAAGACAAAGTTAATTTCCAAAAGCCTTTGATCCTTACAGATTTATGCCTCTCACTCCAAACTTTTCAGAGCGAAAGCCATGATGTTGAAAGGCCTGTGCTAAATTAGTAAAATGTCAAAGAGAGGATCACTTATCTATCATTGATCTTGGATAAAAAACATGTTATTTCAAGACATTTAAGACATTTGCCGGAAATAGCTGTGTGATCTCGAGTAGCTGATAAATCCTCCTGATAGCTGAGGATGTGTTTCTGTCTCTGATAAACCTACCCTTACAGAACTGTTACATCATGCATTGCTCATACTGATGTCTAAGTTCATACAATGTAGGCAGCTGAAGGACAGAGCATAACACATAACATCGGCTATGGTGTGAATGTGCCTTTAGAGGTAGATGTAAATGTTTTGTTCTCCTGTCAGTTAGCTGTGCATGTGAGAGAAGATGGGAAAATTTGCCACAAACACTCTTTAAGTGTGACCATAAAAAAGTAGCTAATTAGTGGAATATGTACAGTATATTAATGAGCAATTGATTTAAAAAAAAAAAAAAAAAAAAAAAGGATATTCACACGGAAGCAGCTGCATAACTCCAAAGTAAGCCAAAAACTAATTTGGAACAGGAAGCCAACTCTGGACATCAAGTCAAGCTGCCAACTACTATTAATTAAGCAGCACTTTTGAGTCCACAGCACTATGAAGTGGTAGTATGTTGATTTAAGTGGCGGCACAAAATAATTTCCGCGCTTTCGTTTCATTATTGAAATCCGGCGTGAGCCAGGAATTCACAAATATAGTTTCTAAATGAGTGTGTGTATTTATGGGAAGAGGCATCTTGCTGTTTATCCTCTGGTGTTAATCTCCTCTCCCTCTAGAGGGAGTCAGAGCCTACAAATCCACGAGACATGAGCTGAATCTAAAGCAGCCCTTGAAGACCGTTAAGCGGGTTTGATGTGGGAGCGATGATGTGCTCATTTTTTTCTTGCGAACTTCTACAGCCAAGTCACAAAAACCTGTACAGATCAAGGTGAAAAGTAGGGTGGAAAAAAACCCTGTACTGCAACGCCGCACCTTTTGGATTACACATGAAGCACATCTCATCATTCCCTCTTCTATCTGTTATAGAACGTATTGATTTGCCACCGCAAGCAACAAAGTGGAATCAAGATGTCCATGGCTAGAATCTCAGTGGGAGAGGAATGTAGGTAATAGGCACCGGACTGGAACAGGGCCGTAACTAATCGCTCCCATCTCATTTTATTATTTATATTCCCATGGCCGGGTGAGGTCTGGCTGTTTGATCAATTCTTCACTTCTTTTATCAGCAACAAGCCACTGCCTCTACCCACTATGCTAAATTATTCAATTGGGCCTTCTTTGTTGTTAATAGCAGTGATCATTCTTGCTTAAATGGCATAATGTACGCACTGACAGCCAGCAGTGATACAAACCTGTCCCGAGGGACGCAAATCTATCAGTGGTGAGCGCCTATCTGCTACATTAGTGATTCCAGGCACCAGTGAAGCATAGGCAAGTAAAATACACTCAACATCAAGGCCTATAGAAAAGGCTCGCTCCACAAGGCCACATCCATAAATGATCAGGCTTTCACTTTACAGCCAACTTTCAGGGAAATAAAGCTGATGTGAAATGGCTACGATGTTGAGCCTCCTCCTCTGTGTGGTTTAAAACTGATGGAGAAGCCCATTTCACATGTTAACACAGTTGTACTGATTCCAGGCACAGAAATACAAGCTGGATGTTGTTATTTACGCTGCAGAGTTCAGAGAGAAGAACAAAGATGAGAAGATAGCAGTAAAGGGATTATTCCTGATTTAGACACGCTGTGCCAAGAACACGAAAAGTTCAACAAAACCAGGCAATTCTTTGAGACAAGTTGCAAACAGTCTATATCGCATGCTAATTTGGAGCAAACTACTGAGGCGGCTTTGAGTAAGCTTTTGCATATTTTTTTTATTGGTCTTGTGGCGTTTGCCTTGAAGTCTTTTCCATGTGCCTTGTTTGCTTACCACCCCCACCCCCCAGGGGATTGTCAACACTACCAGCCTCATGGGTGGAAAAAGGTCAAGATGCCAAAGGGTCGCTCTTGTGTCCCGGATTTTGGCCTTTTCCCCTCCCTTAATGCCTCAACACCACTATTACTACTGCTGAGGAGCCATAAAAAGGAGGTGCTGCTGGGAAACATAAATCTTAGGGTTGAAGTAGCAGAAACCTTTCTAGCTGCGAGTGAGCACAAGATATAGATTTAACCAGTATATACATTGGTGTAAATATTAACAAGTATTTTACTATCAAAAGATCGGTGACAACTAATAAATGCCACTGACAGAGCTGTCCAACTCTAAGATGCTGTCAACATATTGCATTTTCTCTTCATCCAATGTCCATCTAAGGAGTATTCTGAAGTGCCAAGATCAAATGAATGCACAAGAAGCCCACGGGTGCTACAGTTTCTTATCAACTAGCATATGTTTACATTATACCCCATATGGCAGATAAAGTTTAATACGGTATTGCATTGGCCACAACTTTAGACTGTATATTTAGCCGTTTGAAATATGGACTGTGTTCTTTTATATACAGTCTTTATCCTTCCTATTAAAGCTACGGAGTCATTTATCCTAGTAGTTAACAGCACTGTTGGGCATGGTGCAAAGAGAAGAAAGTATGGCTTATCTGGCGATGCTTTTAAAATAAATCATGGAATAAGTAATGCTGATATGCACATCTGTTCAAAATGTGACTGTAATCCCTCTTTTCTCTCTGTAAGCTCGGGCCATATGCTGAAAAGGCTGCATGTTTTTCATTAGTGGTTGCTTAAATCCCGTTTTAAATCTGGAGAGGGCGTGGAGAAGTTGAGAAAGAAGATGCAGTGCAAACCGCAGCACTCATCTCTCACACGTACAGAAGATTCATTCCAACGTGACATCAGAGAAAGCACTCCACGCTGCTCGCCCATTAAACCTGAAACCGTTAAATGTTTCGCTGAAATGTTGGGAGGACATTCAACCTCCATCTCTAATCTTCACTGATCGTATGACCCCCCCAACCCCCCTACAAGAGCTGGGGCAAAACCATATCGCATGGTGTATTTAATGTGAAAAGAAATAAAAATCACCACGAAGGTTTTGAAAGTCATGACTTTCCAAATAATGATCAGATGTTCTTAAGCTTTCCCTTTAGCCAATTTGAAGGCGAACCTCACCACAAAGCACTGAGCACACTTGAAGTCAATAAGCCAGTTAGCAGAAAGGAAAGAAAAAGAATTCAATTCTTGACTTATTTAATAGGGGATTTGGCGTGGCAGGTCAGGGGGTATAATCCAGGAGATTGGACACTGATTCCTTAATCAAGTGGCTCCACAGTATATCTCCTTCCTCCCCTCCCGATTTCACTCTTGTAAGAGGGTCTCCCTTGTGTAGCACTGAATTTCAATGGCCCACTCTTATGCTGGTTCAGACCTCGCACTCTAACTTCTGCTGCATGGAAAGCAGATGGAGATGAGGAATACAGTGCATCAATAAGCCAACCCTTCTGCCTTTTCCTCCACGGCTACGAGGGAAATTCAGCATTTATTAACAATAACCCATTCATTAGCAAACAGCAAACAGCCACTCTTCCACACACCGTGAGCCTGCGTATCAGGAAATTGGCAGAGGCAGACTAGTGCAACCGTAGTGAATGGTGGAAAAAAAAGGCAGCAGTTGGGTGGCTGTGTGCCATGCTGAGGTCCCAGCAGTGCAGTGGGTCTCTTGTTGTAGCAACAGCTTCAGTTTGATTCTGCGCAGGCTGTGTGTTTCTGCTCGCTGCCTACATTTCTGCCCAGATAACACCAGAGATGCAACTGCTTTTAAAAGACTGCGTCATCCTGGCAACACTATGATTGAGAACTAAACTGCATGACCTCTCACATATAACGCTACAAAATCTGCCTGCTAATTGAAGCCAAGAAAGTGGTGTGCTGACTATAAGGTCCATTTTGTGCAGTTAATGCACTATTCCGAAGCATTACTTTAGGTAAGTGCTGAGATAAATGCTGACAAGACTGTGTCTCTGTCACTAGTAGTTAAAAGAAATGTCTTATCTGTCGCTGGAGTGTTTATTGTAACGCTACATTCTCAACTCAAAGCTTACCGAAGCTAAATTATATCGCTGTGAGGAGAGAGAAGCAAATGCTGCGATTTCTTGAACAGATGGCAATATCCCAGTTCCTGGACTCAAGGCAGGTATTGACAGTTGATGGAGAATATAAATATATAATGTACATGTACAAACCCACTAAAGAATACTAAATAAAACTGCCATATCTCCTTCTTAGTATCTGCTCCACTTACTTAAAAAAAACACATACAAGCACTCACATACAGATATCTTCATCATAAACAAACCTGGAGACACCAATTCATCCCAGTGGATCTCTCCCACCCGTTGCCCGAATCCCAGAGCATGAGTAATTGTCAGGCCCTGTGAAATAATCGTAGCTTTCAACGCTAATGGAAGCCCTGCACATTCATTATTCAGTCCAGGAAACAGAGTGCTGCAAAGTGTCAAGGGACCTATGAGTTATTACTCAGCATGGACTAACCTTAGACTACGAGGGAAGTGACAGAAGCCCACTGCACTTTCTCCTCCACTGTCTCCATCCCTTAGTGTCTCTTTTCTCTCCCCGTGTCCATCTGTGCCAGCAGACAGACACCACACAGGGCACGCGAGATTGTATCACAGCTGTGGCGTTGTCAGACGGCTAGTGATGGGTGTACCGTGTCGCTGCAGACAGAATGACAGACGGCCCGGCCTCTCTTGTGTCACTGCGGCGCTTGACCACGGAAAGCCATGACTGCTGGAGGAAAGCTTTCTCCCCCATGTTACGGCCCTCCTGGGACTGCTGTGGGAGGAATGCGGCAGAGGGGGGGAGCAGCAGCAGCGGTGAGGAGGAGGGGGGAGGCGCAGAGGTTGGCTGACCTGCAGATAACACATGGCAAGAAACAGATAGGTTTGATATGTGAACATGCCCACACTTGTGCAGGGGGAAAGGGACACCGAGGGCCGCGCTGCCGCAGACTGAGCCACTCAGTACAGTTACTCCTAAAAAGCAACATGCATCAGACAGAATTCCAGAAATGCACTTAAGCCGTCTTCATTTCCATGTCTAGACTTTGGAGGTCTTAAGTCTCTTGCTCAGATTTCAAGTGAAAGTGAAGAGAAGTAGCTAGACCAAGGTGGTACAAGATTTTAATATCAAAACTAGAGATCAAGCAGAGAGCTAATTCAAGCTTATTTAAAAGTATCCCTTCCATATACTTGTATGTATTTAGCAAGGCAGTCTAGCACCCTAACTATCTGCACTTTGTGGGAAATAGGCACAGTGTGCAATTAGCAAAGGCTAATTTGTTTTAAACAGCAGATGGAAAAAACCTCCACCTCCACAAGGACTAACTCTTTTGCCTGCGTGTTAGAAAAACACGCTCGGCTATGCACCACTACACAAACCATTTCTCTGAGATTTCTAGCACTTGTATATGCCTCTCTGCTCGCGCACAAGCCAGGGATTTTTCCTTCCTTCTGCACTGCCACTGCTGTCAATCTGCAATATAGAATCAAACATGGGCACAGGAATAAAATAAATTATACTGCTGATGACAAGAGAAGAAAAGAAAAAAGAAAAAAGAAAAACATCCATCTTGACAAAGCAGAGATGAAGTCTCCACGAGCAATAAGACTACATCAGAATAATTTCACCTGCCTTTCTATGAGAAGCCGTCTCATGTCTGCTATTACATATTAATGGGTTTTTACCGCACTGTGACTGGCTTTTGTGCAGTTATATGTCTCTTTTCAAGCTATGAAATAACACAAATATCAGCATGGAGATAAGAGCTTCAGAGCTCCGGGCGTTCAGAGCATACATTAGCAGACCTCTAGTTCACTGGGTGTAATTGAGTATTCTTGTCTGCAGCTGTCTTTTTGACTCAGACGATTTAGCATGCCAGTATGTTGCTATAAAAGTGACCCAATTAATTTGATTTGGAAACTAAGGTTCAAGATACAGAGTGTAAAAACCTGAGTCGAATGGTAAAGAGTGTGGAAGTGGGGGGATGCTAATGAGAAATAACCTAATGAGGAGGATGTGTATGAAGGAGTTTGTGGGCATGCATGTTGCATTCGGTTGAACAAAAGCCTCGGACAAGGATGAAACAAGCGGGAGGTGACTTTATTGTGCCCCAGGTGTTTGTAGGAAGAAATGATCAAATGCTTAGAAGCACAAATTGAAATAACGGTGGTCTTTGTGAATATAAATTAGCAGTTTGAACTATTAGAAATACAGAAATAGGACATTTGTATCAAGTATTCATGGATGAGCTATCTCTGTCTGCTGTTGATGAAATACAGTTGAAAGCCAGCATAAGCTTCTTTAGAATAAAGTACATAATACAGAAATGTCTGTGCTCTAGATGACAAAATAATAATTAAAATAAAGGCAATTTATTTGAAAAGAAACTTAAATAGTGAATTATTAATGCACTTGGGGACAGGGATATATTTTGTTCTCATCATTTACATTCAATGAATTGCTGAGGTCTGCAGCTGCCGTTGCCAGAACTTTTATTGCAACTTTTTTTTTTTTTGCTCTGGTTCTTGGCAGTTAAACGCATGATCATTTTGATGGATCCAGTCAGATGTAGCTCGGGTTATCTGGCCAAAAACTGTTGCTTTGACTGTATGTTCTGGATGAGCTTGGAAGTGGATGCTCACAAGCTGAAAATCAATACTGATTAAAGTTTAATTTCAAATATAATGTGCTGGTTTGTAAAGACTAAACAGCAAATGAAAATGTGGTGATACTACTAAGTGCTTTGTGGGCCATAATGACCTCATAGTGTGCAGAAAATAGAAATAGAATGCATGATGTTGTGCACAAATGTAGACAAATTGAGTTCAACCACTGCACTTCCTGCCTGTCTCTGCCTCATTAACGCAGATATTCAGCTCCATGCAAAAGCCCAGAACATAATTTGATTAAAAAATGGTGACATTATTTTCCAAAGTATTCCTGCTCTGTGTAACAATTACCATAATGGCTGCCTTGTCTAATACCACACAATCCTCTTGCATCGCACTGACACATAAAACGCGGCGCGGTGCACTTGCTCCGCTTCTCTCTGAACCCTCCTTCCCACGATCCGCCCACCATCTCGGGACCAAAGTCACGTGTCTCACCGCCTAGTGTCTCTCTGCGAGCCGACACCACCACAAATCAAACTCACCCAGCGCCCGGTGGAGAGAGAGAGAGAGAGAGAGAGAGAGAGGGAAAGAGGGAGAGAAGGGACGATGAGAGACGGAGAGAGGTGCACACGGACAGAAAGCCAGCGGGCTACATAGCCTGACAGGAAAAAAAAATAGATGAAGATCCGCTGCGGTGATCCGAAATGCTGTCTCTTTTCTCATTCTCCCGCAGAGGAATATGATCAGGCATCCGAACAGGACGGGAGATGAGATTCGCACAGTTTCCGAGACCCTCTTCTTCTGCCTGTGATCTCAAACAGTCCGCCTGGGAGCCGCTTCGGGGCTTCGGGGTTGTACGGGACGCGGGGCGCACAGCTCGGAGCCGCTCCAGCTCCACTGTGGATTGAAAAAAAAAACTGGGTTCTCTCTGTATTTTTTAACTCAAATCTGCCGGAGTTGTGGCAAAGGTGGTCTTCATCATGAGGGCTCTGTCAGCAAACTTGTTCGCTCTGCTCTTCCTGTGCGCCCTCGCAAGTGTTTTCTATGTCTGGAGCGCACTGGAGAGCCGTCTGGAGCGGCACAAACGGAGGTTCTCGATGCCGGGTGGAGGGTCTTTCCACCAGGGTCTCCCGGTAGACCTCTCCGCTAAAACTTTCCGGACATTGCTGGCCGTCCCAGCGGCACAAAGACCGCACTTGGGGGGCAGGCTTGAGGCTCAAAACCTCACTGATCAACCTGCCTCTGCGGGAAGTCGAGATTACCATGTGAATGGGGATAACAAGGGGTCAACGCGGCGGGAGGGCCCGGTCAAGTTGGGCTCCCCAGTGGAGAACGGTATATTTTGGAGTGAGTGGCTGGAAGACCTCCTCCCCGTGGGCTTCACGGAGGAATATGCACGGGCTTGGAGGAACAGAGCGAGGACGTACCGGGTGGTGAAGCTGGAGCCTGGATGCGGCAGGATATCCAACCAGCTCGCCACTTTCGCAGACGGGACCAAAGCGTGTGTGCGTTACGGGATAAACGCGGACCAGGTGCAGGGGGAAACTTTGACGTATTACCTCGCCGGTTTGCTCGGCATCACCAATCTGCCTCCCCTCGTACTGTCCCAGCTGAGCGGTGACAGCGAGCAGTGGGCGGCTGTGAGGACGCGCATAGATGGCTTACAGTGGAGCGACCGAGCCGTGGTATCTCTCACCGAGTGGATCTCCAACCTGACCGGGGTGGTCACACCTGCACCGCTCAGGCAGGAGAGCGGAGGGCTGCGTCCCGTCCAGGAGGAGCTACGGAACAAGACGACGGCCGAGCTGCTGGAGCTGATGCAGTGGAGCGACCTGATCATGCTCGACTACCTGACGGCAAACTTCGACAGACTCGTCAGCAATCTGTTCAGCCTGCAGTGGGACTCGCGCGTGATGGAGAGGGACACCAACAACCTCCTGAAAACCCCCCACGGTGACCTCGTGTTCATAGACAACGAGGCCGGACTTGTGCACGGCTTTCGGGTGTTGAACATGTGGGAGAAATATCACAACACGGTCCTGGGCTCCGTGTGTGTGTTCAGGAGAAGGACCACGCAGCGCGTAACGGAGCTGCACAGGCGCAGAGACTCCAGGCAAAGGCTGCTGGAGCTCTACAGAGACAGCGAGCCTTTGTCTCAGGAATTAGGATTTCTCTCAGATGAACACGCCGGTGTTCTCCAGGACAGGATAGACAGATTATACAAACACATTCTGCATTGCAGAGGAAAGTACGGCCAGCTGTGAACGTTCAGCGTGCACAGGTGATGGATTTGTTGTCTGCACAGTGTAATGAGCTTTGCAAACGCGATTGGCACACCTGTGCTAAACTGACGCGCATTACACAAAACTGTCTTGAATATCCAGCTGAACTACCTCTTGTGAATAGAATGTGTTGCCTACTTTATAAATAAGTAAATTTGACACATGTTTATAAGCTCCCTGCTGAGATTTTCACTGTATGCCTCAACTGAGAGGGGGAAAAAATTAAGGTCAGTTGATCCTGTCTTCACTCCACTGATGCTCACCTGAATATGAATCAATGTCAAGAGTAGGCTATATTTGTGACTAGGGGCACCATAAAGCAGCCTTTTTTCTGTGTTTGGATTCTTGCCTTGTGTTCAGTAATCCCAATGATAAACTCCTAAGCCTTAACATAAGTTGACTCTAGAATACTGTATTTCTGTTGATATCTGGCTCGCTTTTTATAGGGAATCGTTTGCACACATTGTCACAGCCAGCATCTGCACTCTTGTAATTGTGTTTGGATTGCATATTCAGCCTTAAATACACAGATGTATCATGTGCATTTTGGTAAGCAAGATGTAAATATTGTCCTGGCAACCCGTTTGGCAAAGTTGATGCCAAACTGATTTAACGTGCATTGTAACATTCCAAAATCTCTTGTCCCTTTTTTTGATAAATACACTGTAATTTAACTTAACTGTTGTCGGACTATGTGTTTTGTATGCAGCGAGCTGCCCCATTAGTGTGCATCAAATATTCAACTCATCTGTGTGGAGCACTAGGGTTTATGAAGCCTCCATAGCCCTTACACTTAAGCCCCAGATTGCTCTCATTGTGCTGTAGGAATATCTTGTACTGGCACACTGTTCCCCAGGAGCCATCCTGTCAGCCACAGGCACGCTACAACAGGAACCTCTAATCCCCTTTATAATCTCACCCAGAATGATGAACTGAAGCAGACAGCTGACATGATTTGACATCATTTGAAAAAGGTTTTTGACTGTTTCCGAACTACATAGTACCTTTGCTAACCACAAGATTTATTGCAGGATGTTTGCCACATAATATGAATGGTCAACCTCTGGCCAATGCTGGGGTGGCTTATTAGTTCAATCTGTTCAGCTAAAAAGTACAACAAAAAAAAAGACTCCCAGTGGATGCATGTGCTGCTGAGAGGCCAAACCCACAATTAATGAGGGCTTTGGTCTCAGAGGAGAGCCGCCTTGTTTACAGTTTTTTGCAGATTGAATTTGGAACCGTGAAAGGTTTTCAAAGAAAGAAAGAAAAAAAACAGGTATAATCCCTCAAGGTCAGCTGTATTATTTTGCTTTATATATATATACTTTCACTTCACATCGCCACATCGGTTTTTAATTTGACCCTTATGGAAGCATCCTTTCCCTATTCGTTCCACCACAGGCCCAAAAGTGTCTTTTTTTTTCCTGGTTCTAGATTTACAAGCACATCAGAGAGAAAGTCAATGATCAAACTTTTGAAGGTCTAATTCTTTCCAGCCTTTTGCTATCCTACACCTCATCTGGTTTCTTTTACAACTTTTTTTTTGAAATATATATATATGGCCAACTCTTGGGTTCACCACTCACTGCTTGTATAGCTCCATAAAGTGGATCCAAAGTGCATCTTGTTCAAATACCGGCTCACTTTCTGTACTTGCTTTTTATTAACAGCATGTGTGTCAGTGATTTGTGCTTCTCCCACAGCAGAGGTGTCAGTAGGTGTAACTGGAGGCTCTTTCCAGACAGTATGCTTCAGCTGTAATAGGGACTTGGGGATCAATATGTGCACTGACTGTTGTATAGGCGAAAGCAGGTCATGTTAATGTGCTGGATGTGGAGTTAGCATGTGTACATGTGTGTTTCAGGGGGATTGCAAAGGCTGCACTTGCAGCTGGGCACGGCGCTCCAGGCATGTCTGTTAATGCCGACAAACTGAAAAGAGATTTACAACTGGCTGCAGACACCGGGGATTAAAAACAATGCTAAATTGAGGTCTGCATGTCTAAACCAGACTCTCAACCTTTCTTTCTTTTCTGCCTAACACGATTACCCCACCTCTGTATTTCACCCACATCTCGCCCTTTCCTGCCGTGCATCCGTCTTCACCGTTAACATCACTGTCAAATTCATTTATTACCTAAATGGGAAATGAAAGTTTCATTTCCCTAATTAGTTTTTTTGTGGATTCCTCTGCACATGAAAGCAATTTTTTAACCAGGGCCCATGCCAGCTGTAATCACACTAATGGTGGATTTCAAAGAGGTTGTTGAATCACCCTTTAACTGCTCACATATGTTCCTCTTTCACTCTTCCTGCCTGGCTTCTTTCTGATCAGAGCACAAACTCCTTCAAGCCCAACTTTTTTTACCCCCACCCTACGGCAACAAAATCTTCATGCATACAACTTTGTGGCGCGGTCTAATGATTGCAACTTGTCCTAGCTTGTGGCACCATTGCGGTAGGTTATTATGCAGTATATGGCAGTTGTGTTACACTGTGCCTTCCAGATGTGCTTGTTTTCTGTCTTAGTAAAGACTGAATCAGAGGCTCAGACAGTCATACAGCCAGGGGCCCACAGCAGGTCCGAGCACAGACCCCAGGTACTCAAGCTGATCTTCTTCTTCTTTCGGTACATTGCAAACATTCCAGAGCTGAGGGAGGATCATCTCCATGGACACACAAATGCACACACGCACTTCTCAGGCAGGCAAGGGAAAAGTGTCCCAGCTGTGTACATAAACCGTTTCAATGCTGACTTGAGATCCTTTTTCATTGTTTTAAAAAAAAAACCTGGGTTATCAGTAGGTTATAATAAAAGAAAGCTGGTCAGGCTGATGTAATGCTCTATCAGGAATAGTAAAACTAATTACTGTAGCTGTAAATTAGGTGAGAATACCAGTCTATTGTCTGTCCAATCCACACACAGCTACAGATAGCAGCTGATTAGATTAGCTTGGCCTAAAAGCTGCAAACACATCGCTTCCAAATCTACATACCAACACTTCTAAAGCTCCATAATTAACACACTCTACGGTATGCTGTTTGCAGAATTCGTACAAACACTGCAGAGTAAAAACAGTTCATTGTGGCTGCACAGGTTTTGGAGCTGAACTATATCTTGGCCAGGAGCAGTGACTTCCTAACCTTTCTGCCGACTGTCTGGCAAACTTACGTTGAGAACAACACTGCGACGACGCCCGCCAAGAAACAGTCTGGCACACACAACCCTGTAAAATTTCTTGTTGTCTTTGCACTTTGTTTTTTGAACCTGAGTATAAAAATGATTTAGAACATGTTAATTATTGAGTACTGGAGGTGCTAGAAGAGAGATTTTTCTTATACTTGCACAGAGCCGATGCTGTTTCCCCCTTTTTAAAGTCTAGGGCTAAGCTTAGCTAACGGGAATCTTACTATTGCCTTGAACACTTGTAAGATCCAAGAAAGTAATTTAACTCTCTTTAAGCGTTCTTCCTCAAGATGATCGGAAAGTTGCTTTTATAGAGAATGTTTTAAAATGGAATTAAAGAATGTAATGCCTAAAAGCATGCAGACCTTTTTCTCACCTGTACTGCAAAAAACACATTTTCCACAAACCTAGAAAATATTAATTCTAACCAATTAATTAAAATGTTATTTAAAAACCTATAAGAATTGTGGATATTCTGTTAAAACACAAATTTACTGCATATTTCAAGTCTTTGAAGTCTGTGTGCTTTCGTCAAGATGTAGTAAAAATGTGTGTTTTGCCAGGCACCAGGTGACAAACTGACTGAGCCTGTCCCAGTGGACCTGCCATGTGTGAACGGACGGACATAACTAGCATTCTTTCATGGCTACACAGTGCAAGGAACTTCCTGCACATGACTGAATGATTTCATTATGAAACACTGGGAGAGTCACTTAGTCACAGCCGAGTGGATACAGGCCATGATGGGTAAACTGGGGGGCTGGGGCAACGGCTGGAGGGGCTTTGACAGTGTGAGGGCTGGACATGCTGGCTGTGGTGGGCCTGGAGAACTGGCACAAAGACTGTCTTTGTCCAGGGTTGTAAGCATAAGGTCAGGGCCTTTGTGCATTCTTTCTCAAGACAAAATAGAGCATAATGAGTTACAGAGGCAGGCGAGAACATGGGCTGCACATATCTCATCTGATAAAAAGAGAAAAAATGTGTTAAATGTAGTGACCTTCCCTGTTTTAATCTGGGTATGTATATATCCTGATTAATTACGGTAAAATGTAAAGATGTCTTGTATTAGAGTTGATCAAAAAGTTACGAGGCCTATAAAAATCAAAAACTATACCTGACTTAAATTTGGCCGCCATTTACATTGAGGTATTCTCCATATGCAGCGATAAACTGCTGTCAGCACTCCTGCAATGCTTAGTAACGTTCCCTGGAAGTCCTGTTATGTAAACATGTCGAGCACCATCTGCGATGAGCGTGGAATCTCTTAAACTGTGTCAAAACGGAAACCCTTCAACTTGAATTTCATTTTGGGGAAGCGGTGGAAATCACAGGGAGCCAAATCTGTTGAGTAGGATGGGTACAGAGCAATGATTGTGTTGCTGTGGCTAAAAAAACTTGAGGGTAATAGCTGAGGCACAGTGTACTGGAGCACAATGTTCTCCGTCAAACACATCAGGATATTACAGCAAGACTCTGCTTTGCCATTCCAACCCTGGGGAGTTTTTTTCCCGGTGCACAACCACGTGAATGTTGAAGAAACCAACGAGGATGCTCCTGGTGCGATCCTGAGCTGTTGCGGCTTGCCCGGTTTTGGAACTGCGAGCTGGTCCACTGTGAAAATTTCCGTTTCTTCTCTGGGTGGTAGCCGCAGACCAACCTCTCATCACAAGAATGTAATATTGTGTTCTCTACTCCAGTACATGCTACATGGTGAAATCGCAAATGCTAACCTTCCAGAAAAACGTATGCAACACAGGTTGCGCTGTTAATGATGTTAACAGCGCAGTGTCACGTGGTCTCCTGACTAATGACAATTACTGCATACTATCACATTGCATGCACATGACTGAGATGAGCTCCATGCACACACGCAACAACTAGTCTTGGAACTTTTTCATCAACCATTGTATTGTTTGTCTTACATCCAAAATTGGCTCGTTTTAACAGTGAGCGTGAGTTTCAGATTTGCGATATGTAGTCACTTTTCCTCACAAGGGGTGAGTTTAATAACTGAAGACAAGGAACAATAAGTTTTGTTATTCTGTGTCATATGGATAAAAGGCAGATGCGATCACACGCAAGATTGGATAAAACTTCTTGTTGTTTTTGCGCCTTTTTAAAAAAAAAAAAAAAAAAGTAAATTTTACCCTGAAATTACTGACTTAAGCTACCAGGTGCAGGTAGGTTGATTTTTTTCTAGTCTAAGTGCTAATTGGAGTGTATTGAGTGGTATTACTTTTTCTATCTAACTAAAAGGAGGTTATGTGATGGGTCATGGCAAGGGTGTCACTTTAATGATGAAAAAAACCTAATCCTCAACATATGCAATTTTAGGCAATGCACTGGGCAGATTAGTACAAGGTCGGAGTAGATTATCACAGCAGGGTGCATTAAAAAGGCATTGCTGGGCTACTGCAGAATCAACAATAACAAAATACTTATCATAAAACGCAAAACAGCTGTTACCATACAACTCTTCTGTTTACATCACATCCACAGCTATAATACCATGTCAATCAAACAATGTGTTAGGTTCTTTTATTGACTGCCCAAGAATGAGTCGGAGAATCCTTCAGGTCTCAGATGAACAATTTATTTAGGTCACAGTTAAGGCAATGCAGCGCTGGGCTCGGAGTGACAGAGCTCTCGTAGGATCTCGGTCAAAGGAGCCCCGATTTCCGGATGTAATTCACATTTATCTTCTCGGGTTGGAGCAACCCCGGACAGAGGATGGACTTAAACGCAACCGAGTATCATTGGCCAGTTACCTTTGACGTGAACAAATGTGATATAAAACATGAGTGACTGTTGTCCTTGAGTGAGGCGTGTATCTATTGCTACAGACAGATGGAAGAGAAATTCGTGAAAACGTCAGGTTCCCGCTTATCAAGCTGAGTGTCCCACTGTTCTGATTAAAATGTAACAACCAGTAAGTCATGAGCTCAGTGAGAAATAAACATCTTAGTTCAGCAAGTGCACCTTTAAATACATTTTAAAAGTGAACAGAGCAAAAGCCAATCATAACAATACCAACCTATCCTCTACTGTGAGCCAATGGTTTAGTATACTTCCATATATTTACTTTTTACCTCACGACATATATTTATCCACTGTAGCTACTGGTTATGTTTCAGTATTGACGTTTCAACCAAAATATATGATCAGATTTTAAAATATAAAGCATTGTTATAAATAACACTACTTTTCACTTTGTGAGACAATTTAAAAAACTCACCTTAATGATATTAAAGTGCTGATAATCTGTAAATGCTTCGGTATTAATATTTCAGTTAAATATATGATGAATGATGAGGGTTCATCATATATGAGGGTCATTTTAAGCTGTATCTGTATCTGTTTTGATATTTAAGTACATTTTGCTGAGGATACTGTCATAAATTCACTAAAGTAAAATATTTAAATGCAGAAGTTTTATTTGTAATGAAGTATTTGCAAATTGTGTCAGTCGTGTTAATGCTTTCACTTTAGTAAAATAAAAGGTCTCAGTGCTTTTGTCACTACTGGTTACAGGGATTAAAGGTTAGGATATGCAATATTTTTTCCCAATAATGGCCAATTAACAGTGAGACACATGGTAAAAAAAACAAAAAAACAAATAGAGAATCACAACAAGGACACACAACCCTTTTAACCTTTTTAATTACATTTAATAACACTGCATAATACAAAACTTCACTTGCATTCCTCTGTTGAGCCACTCAAGACATTTTCGTTTTGCACACAAAAGCAGCCAAGCAGTTCAGTGAGAATGACTAGTAGCATATAACTGGCCCAGATTTGCAATAGGAGAAAACAGCAGAGGCAAAAGGTATACAATATCTGATATGGAACGCATACTTTTTAAGTAAATACATAACAACACTAATTGTAGGGAAATCCAATAACGAGTATGAAAAATATAAACAGAACTTTTATTTTCCGTTCAATCAATTGAAATCTTTACAAAAAATTTAACTACTGATAAGAAGTTAAAACTGTTTAATGACCTACATAAACGTTTTATACATTTCTTAAAATAAAAAAAGAATATTTTTGGAAAAAGATGGTGGTTTCTGAGTTTTGATGAGGAGGAAGTTCCTCTCCTCCTGTGCCCTAGTTCGGTGACATTCACATACCAAATTGTACCTTGTCCTCAGAGCTATGGCTTTCAGATGTATGAGCAATAAACACTTCACAATAGCCAGGCCAGAAATGCAGTTAATATTGAGATCAGAGATTGAAGTAAACTGATACTTGAGCATATACTTTATATACTATTTATCTCTGAACAAAGCTGTTTGCAAAGGCACTGTGATGTACAGCAATTTCAAATCAAAACAATTCACAAATGTTCATTTAGGACATAAAGACACAATCCGGAAAAGGACTTTGGCGCCACCTGTCATGATAAGGCCTTTATAGTTACTTCACACGTTTTTAAGAATAATCTGTTTGTTAGACTTTGCAGCAGGTGACACCCAAATACACATTTTTTAAAATGTCCATACTTTTAAAAACGGCTTGAAATGTGCAAAGAGTAGATTTTTGTTAAATGAAGCTCCAACCTTCATTATTTGTTCCTAGACTAACAGACAATAAAAAAAAGGGGGTCACAATAGGTGAATTAAGATTCCGGATTGAGGCTTTAATTTTTAAAGCTCAATAAAAACTGCCTATTTCTGGCAAAGCTAGTGGAAGTAGGACTGCAGGGTACCACGGCGGCGGACATCGGTTGTCCAGCAGTGGAAGCCACCACCCAGGGAGTTGGCATGGCGAATGTTCACCTTTATGGTCTTGATACCTGCATAAAAAAAGCACATTTATGCATCATGAAACAGCAAAGGGGCATAAAATGTGACAGGAATACTGGGCATTTTCCTCGTATATGACTGGGGTCATGTTATTCTGCAATAAGATGCTGAAATGCATTTTAAATGGTGTAAAATGAAGGAAAATAGCTGGATAAACTTCTCACCGAGGTTCTCAAACATTTTCTGAATGGTGGTTTCATTGCCTTCGACCATGACACGCTTCTCATCCAACATGAGGACATTCATGGACAGCCATTTGGAGGACATCCACAGTGGATGGTCTGCACAGAAAGAGAGAGTGTCCTTTGTCAGTAAAACTAATCTTTTGCTTTTTAATGTAAAAGAGAATAAGGATTACGTTAAGTACATACCATCAGAAATCAGAGGTGTTGGAGGTTTCACAATAGTCCAGCCAGCCTTCTTGAACATTTCAATCTGGGGCGAGGACAAAGAAATGTTGTGAGAATGTTGCACTGGGTGATGCTAATCAAAACCCGTCTTTCCAGTCTTACAGTACCTGGCGACATGGACGATCAGGGTTTGACAACACCAGTCCCGGCCCGATGATGTTGAAAGTGGCATCGATGTGCATGGGGTTGGGGTCCTTGAATGAGATTATGTGGATGTTGTAGTCTGGGGCCAGATGGCGCCGCATCCATTCAATTCCCATGAAATTTGTAACCTGCAAAAAATGGCAAACAGTCAGAAGTTTGAGGCACTTGAATATCCAGTAAAGAGATGTTCACAAGGGCAGGGACCTCAGTGTTTCATCTACAGCTTTGTCTAATCTGTAATTCTGCAGCAGACTTGCTTCTTACCTGACTCCTCTGGACAAAAAGGTCCCTTCCAGCTCGAATGAAATCAGCGGCATCGAAGCAGGGCTCGTGCTCTGTGGTCACAAACTTCCCCTGTGCAGCCAGCTTGTGTCTGTCCTCCACTGTGCGGATGGGGTACTCCTGAAGGACAAGGCAAAATAGTGATTTACAGCAATTCAGCAGCACAATAAACAGCACAGGGCAAAGAGCTGAGCTGTGATAGAAAGAACCCAAACAAGGTGTTTAAATGCAGACGTTAAACACCCAGAAACAGACAGTCCACAGTTGAAATCTTCAACATGTGCTGCCTTGAGCGTTTTCCCAGACGGCTGTGAGATATCTCAAGTTAATTTCACTAGATAAGGCCTCACCTGATCGTACAGCTCATCGGCCATGGTGGGTTTAGGAGCAGTGGTCCATTTTGCACCTTTTTTGAAGTACTCCTTGATCAAAGGTCTGTAGGCCCGGTACTCGAAGAAACGAGACCTCCAGGCCATAGGAGCCTCGATAATCTCATTTCCCACAACCATAAGGATGTCTCTGGGCATGGCGGCGTACATTCCTGCAACGGATTCAATGAAACTGGATTAGTTCGCAGCGTGAATGCAAAATCAGCATCTCTTCTGCGCTGTTTGTGTTCTTACCTGATGATGAGAAGTCTGGAGTTTTGTACTCCAGGGACCAGTCGATGGGTTCCGGCCTCCTCACAGTGACGCCCTCATGGGTCAGAATATTGCACATTTCTTCAATCTCAGCAACAGCTTTTTTCAAGTGGTCCGCGGGAAAAGCCTGGCCCCCATGCTTCTGGTAGAAGGGCCAGTACTTCTCATATGTGTTAGCCTGTGGAGAGAGTCCACATTGTCCCACGGTTACATTTCCAAATCTGCACATTTCACACAAATCACCTAGACAATAAAACTTACTTTCACTTCCACAGTGAAGGGAGGCACATGGGCATTTTCGGCTCGACCCACAATCACCTCCTCCAGGGGGTCCCATTCATTGTAGCTGCAGACGGGGCATTCCTGGTGAACAGGTTCAGTAACGTGTTCCTCCTCAACTGCATGTTGTGGCTGTGCAGCTGCTGCACTCGAAGTGCTCTCGAAGGCCCTCTGCACCCAGCCGGTGAGAGATCGGCCGAGCTGGGGGGGAGGAGAAAAAGCAGAGTGTGACTTTTAAATAAACATTTTGTAACAGAAAAATGCAGCTTTTGTATAAAAATCTACCAAATCTTTAGCTTTAATATGCATGTAAGGATCAAAAACAAACTCCATACATATTAGTTGTAAACCAAACTAGCTCCATGTGTAATTTTGTGTGTGCAAAAAAATCTAAGTGAATTAGAGGTGATACAGTCAAACAAATGAGTTGGCAAAGGCTGTGTAAAGTGATAAGAGCTTAGATTTCAGTGAGAAATGCCTTCTGTTAAGGTAGGTTGGTTTAGTGCCAAAGTACACGTGTTATTAAGACACCTTATCTGCACAGATAGGAGCTGCAGTGTGGTCTCTGCTGGCCCAGCACCATCTCCAGTGTCACTGAGTTTGAGAGCGCATCTGTGCCAAACAGCTGTTCACTGTCACTCAGGCACCAAAGAGGGGAAAGGAAAAAAAAAGGAAAAAAAAGCTCTCTCTGCAGTTGGAAAAATCAAATCCATTCTTGGACACAGTTTTGTTTTTTGTTGATTTTTCACAAACCAACATGCAAAATCAATTAAGCTGATCTCAGCAGATGTAGCCCATAGTAAAGTTCTTTATTGACTGACATGTGCTTTTTTTTTCTTTTAAAACACAAAAATAAAACTGTTTCTGCAATTTTGGAAGAGAGAAAAAAGAAAAAGAAAAGAAAAAGCATAAGACATTAAAACCACCATAATACCAACCATGGCTCCGATCAGATGGGCAGCCTCGGCCCCTCTGCTACCTCCTCTCAGACATCTGACTCGCAGCATTGTCCGGTCTAATAGTGAGTGTGTCAGTGAGAATCAAGCGGCGGCGCAGGATCCACAGATTGTCAGTGTGCTCATGAATGAAGACGCCTCAGCTCTGGGGCCAACTTTATAGCGGCGGGACTACGTGCCTCCGAGACTATTGGTCGCCTTCATGTTGTGGAGCAACGTGACTTGAGGAAAAGCGTTTCTGAAACACAATCCCTGACGCCAGCAAATTCTTATCAACTGGGCTAGTAGCGTTACACGTTTCCAAGGAGAAGACTCGAAAATTCAGCAGGGAATCGTCTGAATCGATGAGTTGTCCTCTTTTGAAGCAGCAGCTTTCACTTTTGCAAATAATAATAATAATAATTTGGATCCTTATTGCTGGCATTGCAAAATAACTTTTAAGTGAATTTGCTCGTGCACAATCAGGAAAACTGAGCCATGTTCAGCTATTTAGAATCAAGATTGAGTTAAAAAAAAAATAAAATAAAAAGTTTTCAATCCTGTCTTATTGGTATCTATTGTGCAGGTCACTGCTAAAATGTATCTACCAGCAGTCAGTTAAATGAATTTAACTGAGTTTGCTTGTGCACAATCAGGAAAACTGAGTCATTCAGTGTTTTCAATCAATCAATATACTTTATTTAGCCAGGTAAAAAAAAAACTCATTGAGGCTAAAACCTCGTTTTCAAGAGTGACCTGGCCAAGATGGCAGCACAAAACAGATTAATATTTATTGTGCTGATCGTAAACAATACTGGTAAAATGTATTTACCAGTAGCTAAATGGATTTAACTGGATTTGTACAATAAGGAAAACTGACCAATTTAGTGGTTTAAGTTGTTTATACAACCATTTAGAATCAAGATTAAGTAAAAAGAGCAGTTTTAAATCCTCTCCCTTTAACATCAGTTATGCTGAACACAAAAAACCCAACTTGTAACATATAAAAGAAGCCTAATTAACTGTTAACACTGAATAAGCTACTATCTGTGATTAGATTCTGAATCCACTATAATAAAACATTATAATAAGGCATACACAGTCACAGTGTAATGGTGATGGTTTTGTAACATGACCAAACATTCACAGAGCCACAGAAGTATATGGAAAAGCAGATGACATAATCAAAGACCGCCTTGTGCAGGCTGCGACACCACATGCTTCCCTGAACTGTGCTCACAAGAGTTTCACAACCCACAGACCTCAGTGACCCCTGATATTACCTTGTCAGAAAGAAAGAGAGAGAAATAATCTCTGGCCGATGCCCAAGGTTCAAAGGACAAGGCGCTGTGGATGCCTTCAGATCCCTGCAGCATCATCTCCGAGTCCAACAGTCACCAGGAGGATTTTTCTTTTAATGGAATCTGGGGATATTTATTTTTATTCGTGAATTCTTGGGGTAGAAGAACATCTGACCAAACATAAACCTCGAGCCCTAGAGTCTCTGCTGGCTGCTTTTCAACAATGACAAGACAGACTTTTTAGCTTGTCTGATTTGATGTTTTTATGAATTGAAATTGGTTGATTGCTTTTAAAAAGGTTTAAAAACATCACAGTTGAATACTTCGCAGTAATGAGAAATACTTACTAACCAGGGCATGCTGAGAAGAGGATAGGTTTCCTGTTATGCTGGTTTTGTTGTTATCTTTCACACTCGAGCATTTACATGAAAGCTGCACCACACCCATTCATTACTAATCTAACCTTTATTGATCCCCTTGGGTTCCTTCCTCCTCTGCATTGACCCATCCTATTCAAATGTTGACCGTAACTATACATACAAGGAGCAGTGGGCTGCCAGGTGCAGTGACCGGGGAGCAGTCAGGGGTTAAGGGCCTTGCTCAAGGGCCCACAGTGGTGGTGACTGGGACAAGCGGTCGCTCTCACTTTCCCACCTCAACCTCTTACCAGTCCGGGGGCCCGGTGACCCACCGGTTACAAGTTTGCTTCACAAACCACTAGGCCACCACTGCCCATTACTATTGCATTTTCACACTGTCTCTTCTTTACCTTTTGATAATTTGTATAAATGTCTGTTTTTTGGGTCAGCTTTGCGGAGAAAAGATGCTTCCTGAGAGTCTGTCTGTGAATGTTCTCATCATGAGAGTCCTTTTGTGCATCTTTTATTTTAAATTGCCCCTTTAAAAAGCCTTAGCCAGCATTCTTGATTAATCCTGGTACTCAAGTGGAGATAACAGCAGTTCAGATATTGACATTCCAGCGGTGCCGACTGTGCAGCAAATAAAGGATTGATCCTTCAAAGTCCACCAAACTGAGATGACTGGAAAACAAAACCCACTGTAGACTGTTGTCAGGCTGATGGAGCGCTGATTGAACACCTCAAACTTTGAGTTTTAATGCACAAAACCTAATATTGACACTTTGATCAAATCATTCAGCTTGTTCTGCTAAGTAAGGCAGCAGAGAATATTATGTTTTCATGTCAAATTGCACTAATTTACTTGCTGTCTTAAGGCATGTGCTCATACTGAAACTGAAATGCTCAGTGTTACATGTCAGTGCAGGAAAAACACTGTCAAACTATTACATTTTATTGCTTTAGCATGTAGAAAATGTCTTTCAGTATCTTTTGTGCCAGTAACAAAACAAATAGAATTCCTTCCAACTCTTTCATTTGACACGTGTGCCCATGTTTACAAATGTTTATAATGCAGCCAAAAAAGATATGTGTTTGTTAAGTTTTAATGTAGATACTCTAGTTATTATTTTGGAAAAAAGAAAAGTACAGAATAGCTTCTAGCCTGTTCTGTTTTTATAATATTGAATAGAAAGTTGAAAATACAAAGGGATTGGCTTCACCAGCAACAACTGTTTGCTGACTAAGACTAAAAGTGGAGTGGAAACAAAAGAAAACAGCACCACCTGCAGGAATTCCAAAATGCCTCCAAATAACACTGAAGAAGTAAATTTTTTTATGTACTGTTTGGTATTTGTGTGTCTCTGGTAGTGTTTGAGCCTGCATGTGTAACAGCATGTAATCCAAACATACTGTTCGCTTTAACACTGGCAGGAAGTAACTAAGAATATTTACTTAATATTTACTCAAACCTACAACTTTGAGGTACTTGTGCTTTCTGTGAGTATGTTAATACTGTATGCGTGAGTGAAATACTGCATTTTCTCTACTCTGCTGTTCATTTTGACAGTAAAAGTCATGAGTTACTAATCAGATTATGAATCTGATTAGTAATGTAAACTGTCCGACTGGCTTCATTTAAATAGACGTTTGAGACCGGAAGAGGTGAAATTATCTTTTAGATTAGAGAAAACCTTCATAAAAATACAGATTTGTGCAGCAGAATTTAGTTTTTCCATTATTTTTCAACCCTTTCATAGATCTCTGACTCCACAGATTTATCATGTGACCTTTTGGATGAGGCCTGAACTAGAATAATAATAATGATGATAATAATGATAATAATCTAATCTTCATGAATCCCCTTGGGGAAATTCCTTCTCTGCATTGACCCATCCTATTCAAAGTACAGAGTTTATCAAACTAAACTACCAAACTGAAGGAGACTTTTACTCCATGACTTATCAGAACGATTCCAGCCAGTATTTTTGCAAAGTTAAACTGTCAGACTGTTGCACCAGGAGTTTTGTTTACATCTTTAAACCTCAAGTAGCTTTAACCTCCTTCCATCTGGGCCTGACTAAGTGTGAAAGATAAGCATGACCTGTTGTTTTCTGCATGCTTCAACTCCTTGATTGGTTGAAGTTTTTCTTTCCAATCACCAGCACCCCACATTGGCCAAGTTTTTCCCTTGAACTTCACATACTTTGGAGAAAACGCTCCGCCCCACTGAGCAGAAAAACCCTTCTTAGCAAACCTTCCCCATTTTTGCTGAAGGGGCTTCACTTTTTTGTTTTTGCAGGACAGATCACGATGGAGGTGTTTTTGATCTCAGTCATTTTAGCCAGCATCCTCACAATTCCGTTTGTGCTGAAAGCTTTCTTCCCCTATGTGTGGATGGATGTTCTGTACTTCGGGGATCTGATGAGCACTCTGGTGAGGTTCGTAGCGAGGCGCAGGAGGAGACCTTTGTTTCTCGTCGTGGACCGTTTCTTGGAGCAAGCAGTTGCGCATCCGGACAAGCAGTTCATCGTGTTTGAAGATGAGAGACACACGTACTCCGACGCGGATAAAAGGAGCAACAAGGTCGCCAACGCGCTGCAGAGTCACCCTGAGTATGAGGCCGGGGACACGGTGGCTCTGTTTTCGGGCAATGAACCCGCCTTCATGTTTACCTGGCTGGCCCTGGCCAAGCTGGGCTCCCCGGTGGCTCTGCTCAACCACAACATCCGCACCAAGTCTCTGCTGCACTGCTTCAACTGCAGCAAGGCCAAGGTGCTGATGGCAGCCTCAGGTAAGCAGCTGGCTCTGGTTTTAACTTTTAATTTGATTGAAGGCAGTATTAAGTGTAATATTTCATTTTTCAGATGTAATATTTCAATTTCATGTGTAATATTTCAATTTTTATGTGCAATATCAAATTTTTCAGATACAATATTTCAAGTTTATGTACAACATTTCATTTTTCAGGTGCTATATTTCAGTTTCTTTAAACTTCTGCTAAATCTGAACAATAATATGAATTTCAGCTGCAATGTCACTTTACTCAATAGTTTGTGCCATATCAGTTTCATGTGTCATATTTCAATACATCAAATCAGACAAATTAAAAAGTGTAAATGGTGAAACTGATTTTAAAAAATTTGTAGAAGACTTGTTTTATCTTACTTGAAATTGATAATCTTTCCCATTTGCACTGAGTTAAATCAGTTTTGGTATTCATATTGAATAAAATGACACTGCTGACGCTTTTTTTACTTTTCAGTTTCTTTAAACTTCTGCTTAAATGGTCACGGACTAGGAAGATTGCAAAGTTTTAATTCTGAATAATAATATGAATTTCACTTGCAATATCACTTTACTCAATATTGTGCCATATCAGTTTCAGTATCATGTGGAATATTTAGTTTTTATGTGCAAAATTCCAATTTCATATACTTTATTTTGTTTTTCAGATGCAATATTTCAGTTTCATGCGTGATATTAAATTTTTTAAGATGCAGTCTATCAGTTTTGTGTGCAATATTTCATTTTTCAGATGAAATATTTCAGTTTCATGTGTGATATCGCTTTATAACCTCAAAACCGTTGCCAGTATCACATCTTATTTTTCTGTTCCAGTCTTATTTTAGCTCACTTTTTCTCAGTAACGTTCCCTCTTATAACGTATTGCTGTCCTATAAGGCACTGCATTTATTCTCATGTTATGTTTTGTTTTCTGAGCAACATCTGGCAACAAGACTTGTTAATTCAAGATTAAGAAATAATAATCATTGATAATTGACCTTATCTTATCTCTGTAGTTAAAGTTTGCATCTAATGGTTCTGAATGTGCTGTATGTCCTTGTGCAGAGCTAAAGGAAGCAGTGGAGGATGTGCTTCCCTCGCTGAGAGAGCAGGGCGTCACCGTCCTCCTGATGACCAAACACTGCGACACACCTGGAATCGAGGGATTCTCTGATAAAGTGGACGAAGCGTCAGACGCTCCGCTGCCTCGATCCCTCAGATCACACATCACATCCAAAACTCCCGTAGTTTATATCTACACTTCTGGAACGACAGGTATCGGTGTGGCTGTGTTCGTCTCTTTATGTTTTCAGTTTTCTGTGATGATCTGCACCTATGACAAAAACAAAAGCAACATATCAAAGGCCTCCCTCTTTGGGCTCTTTGTGTGCCTTCCAGGTCTCCCTAAGGCCGCCGTGATCAACCAGAACCGCCTGCTAACAGCTCAGGTTGTTTCGCGCTCAAACGGTGTCACTTCGAAGGATGTCGTCTACGTCAACCTGCCTCTGTACCACACAGCCGGATTTCTTATCGGCTTCATCGGCTCCTTTGAGACAGGTGAGGTGACTGAGAGGTTGGTACAGCGGTCGTGTTTGTTTTACCTGAATAACTTTGTGTGGGACCCTGCCTTCATCCTAAGTCAGCTGACTCCAGCCCCCAGCGACCTTACAGAGGATTGAGCAGTGTATAGATGACAAATGGATGGATGGAACTTTGTGAGGGCTGTGTGAGATTCCTCACTGGGTGAATGGATCCTTTACTTACTGTGGTCACAAGGAGGTGTTATTTTGTTTCATACGCTTTTGACCTTGTTCAAGTCAAAAAGTCTCTAATGTCGCTGATTTAAACCCTAAAAACTCATCTGGGTGTATCAGAGTTGCACATTTAGAAGTTCCTGGCTTCAACACTAGAAAACACTAGAAAACTACTTGTGATATTGGAGTAATTTATTTCATGTTTGAAGAAGAATAATGATACAGAAAGCTCCACCTAACCAGTTTACAGGATTAGGGTCTGGGTCTTGTTTTATGTGAAACCGTGGAAGTCTGAATTAGTGTTTTTAAGACTGTCATCATTACGCTACAGGTTTGAAATAAAAACGCAGCTCACTTTGCTCATACTGTGTCTTCCAGCATATAAAAAAACACCATATAGATGTGGTAACAAGGTAATAAACTTTCTGTCTTTAAATAACACACAGCTCCATGTCGATGCAAAAACAACTGTTAAACTCATTCAACAGCTGTGCCACTGTAATATAGGACAAACTATTGTGCATTCAAATCCAGATTAGCAAGAGGTCAAATCCTTACCAAAGGCTGTGCCACTGTGCAGCCATAAGGTCACCAAGTTAACTGCATTGAGCTCCAAATGCAAGCAAGTCCTGCTCTCCATCTTAGTGCGTAAGTAAACGGGTCACATTTTTTACCAAAAATGTACCACAAAATCATTCAAATGATCATATAAATAAAACGGTCTGACCAGATGAAGTGGTAAAACACAGTCGCCAATAATCCGTAAGGAAGTGCCTGTCGCACAAAATCTAAGAATTTGTGGTCAAGTTCAATTCAGTTTATTTTCATATGTTACTGACGCAGAAACGGTGCCTTCAAATTTCGGTGTGAGTAAATTTTTCTGCTTTTTAAGCTAAATGAATCAATAAAAACCTCTTCATTAGCTGAAAAATGTATTGTCACCAAGCTGCTCATGAAAAGTTAATGTTTTGGACTTACATGTATTTAATTTTTTTTAGAATTATTGACTGATTGAATGTCTCGCTGCCCTCCCACCTGCCGTCTCTCACAATTATTTGTATTTGCTGCAAGAAGCATCATTTGAACTACAAGTAATTCACCAGCTGTGTCCCTTGAAGATCTCACAGAAACAAGAAAAGCGTCCCTCTGTTACAAGACCTTCGTGAGATTCTTACACAACCTAAACATGAGGCTCCTGCTGCAAAATTGAATTGAACTCGTTCCTACACAAAAGCAGCTCCTCCTCTCCCTCTGGTTCTCCTGGCCCTGGTGCAAAACAACTCAAAGACTCTTTTGTCGCCGTGATCCTGTAATCTGAACAGATCCTTTCCAACTGCTTTTTTTCTAAATAGGCCAAAGTTCACACCGCTGCTTTAGGCCTGGATAAGTAGACTGAGGTACACATCGATAAGCACATATTCAACAACAGAACAGGCCCAGTTCTGTGGCACGCAGCTAAATACCCTGTGTGAATTTCTGGAAATATTCAAGTGTTATATAAAGTAAACAAATGTGTCTTTAATTTAGTAAATGTACAGTAAATGTAATGTAGAAATACTCAGATATATGCATTAATGGCATTTAAATATAAAAAAGTGTTATCAGCTTTTTTCTTTTTTGCTTTCTAGGATCAACTATAATTCTCAAGAGGAAGTTTTCTGCCTCGCAGTTTTGGGATGACTGCAGGAAATACAACGTGACTGTTGTCCAGTACATCGGAGAGGTGATGCGTTACCTCTGCAGCACACCAAAGGTAAAATGATCTGTACCAGCTTTACAATTTTCTTTTGCAGGGGAAAGATTTTGAAGACTGATTGCAACAGGTTGTAACCATTTTAAGTTGCACTAAAGCTTATTTATTCCAGGTTTCCTGATTTTATTTTATTTGTGTGGTGAAAAAGCATCTTCCACAACTAAAACCATACCAGAGGCCATCTTTTACGGTTTACTATCTGAGCTCCAAACAGTTTCTGGGTGTTTTTTTTGCTACTGTCACAATTTTAATCACTGTTTAATTTACTGCAATCTAAAGTCCTGTACCTCTATGGAAACAGCACAACCATGGCTGGAAGTACAGAGAACACAAAAATGTATTTTGTGCAGTATGGCACAGTTATAAGGCCATAAATCATTAAAAAAATAAAATAAAAGTTGAATTTCTCTGATTATTTGTTTTACAAAAATTGAAAAAACCTGGAATCAGCATGTACAATGTTTTTCCAAGAGCCCACAGGTGCTATAAAACTGGCAAAAAAGGATGATTCTACAAACTATACATGTATTACTACTTAAATTTTAATTTGTTTCTATACTTATCTCCTATCTGCTCTGTGTAAACACAGCCTGCACTTCAGTCGAAAAGTCCCTGAATTATTGTGACATCACTGTTTGTCATAGCTGAGTCAATAATTTCTTCATATGCGCTGAAATGTATCTCCCAAGAACTTACTCATCTGTATACCATTTATTTTTGAGCCCTGCTGCCCTGCTGAGCGTGGGGAAGGACATGCGGTAAACGCCCGAGGTCGGAATGGAACCCGGGACAGCCGCTACACCTCTGCACTTGGGTCACGCGACATAACCGTTAGGCTATCGGATCTTGCACAAACTTTTGATTTTTGACATGTTTTGGATTTTTATGTTTGAATATATTTACTGATTGAACCGCATGTGGCACATTATACATTCACATACTGTTGGAGAGTTAAAAATCTGATGAATCTTTATGTATTTTAGTCTTTGGCTGTGATGAATAGTGTCATTTTGGCAATATTCCAGAGAAAACATGCCTTTCAAACCTGCTGGTTGGTTTTAGGGTTCAGAGGGTTAAAATGAGCTTATTTGTTACTCAGAGGAGGGAAACTTGAATAGATAAGGCCTCTAAATTAGGATTTTTTGGAAAATGCAACTGACCTATGATTGAAAGAATAATATTAGTACTTATAGTCAAGTAAGTCATGATGTTATAAGTGAACTGTTGCTTCATATTCATTAGTCTGACGTGTATATTTGTTTGTTTTTATAATAATTGCAGCAATTGCAGCTCAAACAATCTCACAAAGGATCTCTTGCGGGCCGCTGTGGGCACCACACCTCGTCTCTGCCATCTAAACTACTGTAAAACAAGACAGCTGCAGAGGCAGACGACCGTGAACCGGCTGCAACAAGCTGCCAGGGAGGCAGATCTAGTCGGAGATAACTTTCCAAATCTGTACATTCCCACAGCACGGCACAGCTGGCTTACCAAAATAGAAATCGTTAAATCACAACTATCGGGTTCCAGCCTCCTGCGTCAGTAACGGTGGGGTTTGTTGGGCAGAATAACGTAAATCAGGCATTTTTAAAGCATCGGAGTGACGGCATGCATTTTGAGATCTTGTAAAGATTCATTTGTATCTGTCTATTTAGGAGTACTGTAAACATTCTTCTGTGTGTGCCATTCAGAGGATCTAGTTACATCACATGAAGCGCAGTCTCACTTTACTGCATGACCCTGCACGAGTCAGAGAGGTGGTTTGTCTTTATCTGGTCACCTCTAGGAATAGATGCTGGCCTTTACTTAGGAGAACCATATCAAGTAACTTGGCAACCAAATCTCCTTGTACTAGTATATAACTTTAGGGCCGCATTTATGATAGTAAACGGTATTTCTTACACATTATTTGTGCGGAATTTCAAGAGATCAATATTTTTTAAGTCAAACGGTGGAATTCTTGCTTGTGCCAACTGGTTTCTAATGTCAAATTCTTACAGGGATTAAGCGCCATCATTAATTATAATTATGATTAAGGACCTAATTAGATGACTGATGCCCGTTTATTATAAAGCTTGAGCATGTTTTAAAGTGTGTATACAAACATGTTATAAACATGTTTTCAAAATGCTGACAGGTGGCTTTTGACCCAGTTGCCTATATTTCTAGATTATAGTACTTTTTGACTACTTAAATGCATGATTTGCATGAGGCATGAAATTATTCATTTCTGCAGCACTTGCAAAATACTTCATCTGTTTATTTTTTTTGTCAATATGCAGAGAGACAACGACAAGGACCACAAAGTCAGACTGGCCATCGGCAACGGTATCAGAGCAGAAGTATGGAGAGAGTTTGTCAGTCGCTTCGGGAACATTCAGATTCGAGAGTTTTACGCTGCCACCGAGGGAAACGTGGGATTCGTCAACTACACAGGGAAAGTCGGAGCCATCGGACGGGTCAACTTTCTGCAACAGGTAAGAATGAGACCAACTAAAACCACATTTTGTTAGAAAAATCTTTAAATTATGTTGAATTTTTTAAGATTCACAAAATATTTAGTAGCTTGTGTGTGAAGATGATCTCACCTCAGTTTACTTGCTGTTTCTGAGCTTTCAATGGCATCTCATGGCAGAATGTGGAACAGCTGTGGAAGATGGTTTATTGGAAGACCGTGAAATGTGATTAAAAATTCTGAAAAGAGTTTGCAAGTGGACCTTTACTTGAGATTGTTTTCACTCCACATTCTGATCTCTCAATGAAAAATGAACATACATGCTCAAATGCTCATTGTGGCCTAAACAGCACCTCTAAAATGTAAATGTAAGGTTTCTATGCAGACTGTGGTTTATCCTGCTGCTATAAAAATGTTCTGTGCACACATTACGATACTTTTACTTCCTTCTGCAGAAGCTGTTTCCCTACACGCTTGTTAAGTACGACACAGAGCGAGATGAGCCGAGCAGAGATGCTAATGGACTCTGTGTGGAGGTTCCCAAAGGTGAAGAATGAATGCAGTTGTTATATCAGTGAATTTAAATCTTGTCTCTGAGAGTTTCAGGCTAATCTTTTCTTATTCTTTAAAGGCGAGACAGGGCTGCTGGTGTCAAAGATCACAGACATCGCCCCGTTTGTAGGCTACGCCCAAAACGAAGAGCAAACGGAGAGGAAAAGACTTCGCAACGTTCTCAAGAAAGGAGATCTTTACTTCAACACCGGAGACCTCATGAGGATTGATGAAGACAACTTTATTTACTTTCAGGATCGTGTAGGCGACACATTCAGGTACAGAACTCCACCTCATCATGATTTCATTTATAGTACCATGCTATGATGTCAGTCTTATAATAGAGCTTGAGAAGATTAGGACAAAACATCACAAGGTTATTTGTTAAATATTATTTGTTATTAAACATAATTATTAAACAATTATTAATTGTTAAACATACAACACATAAAAGAATGTGTTACTGTAGATCTAAATGAATGTGACAGCCACAATTAAAAAAATGAATGTTATTCACAATGAATAACTAAAAATCATCCAACATAATTTCTTTTTTCTTGCAAACACTTTAGTATTTTTTCTTTTTCTGTTGCTGCTGACACACAATCCACAATAGTTATAAAACACTCTTTCTACCAGAAAATATTCAAAATGGATCAATTTTACTAGACAACTAATAGGAATGTTTATTTTCCTTTTCTCTTTTCCCTTTTTCATTGTTTTTAAGGCATGACACCAACAGTTACTGGTTAGATTTCAGTTCACAACACATTTTCAAAGACTGTATAGGAGTTTTTGTAGCCTACACCACATGCAAGGACCTGTAAATTGTACTTTTGCCTCAGGCTTAAAAAGAAGACATTTTTGAGCTAAAGTTGTAACTTGTTTGAGCCCACAGATGGAAAGGGGAGAATGTGGCCACAACTGAGGTGTCTGACATCCTGACGATGAGCGATTGTCTCAAAGAAGCAAATGTTTATGGAGTCCAAGTGCCAGGTGATGTCATTTCCTCTGTACGCTTTAAATCTTTTTAGTAGATTTTAACTGTATTTTAGAAAAATAACAAATGTTTTGTTAAATAATTGATAATAACTAGGAAAATCACAGAAAGGAAAAGCATTCATTTACATGTTAAGCCTAAATCAAACAAACTGTATTTTTACAAATTGTAATTCATTCTACTACATTTGACCATGAAATCACACAATTTTTAACTGCTTTTAAATCAGCTAAATATCGTTATTACACATATATTTTTTACATGTACATATTTTCTATTTGGAAAAAAATCTGTATTAAGGACTGAAAAATGGTAAATGTTTTTTAACTTTTATTTTACCGATTTTCCATGTTCTCTTAAATTACAGATAATATCTAGTAAAATGTAAGAAATTCGCATTTTTGCATTCTTTTGCAATGTGTGGCCATGAAATTACACCGTTGCCAGCTACAAATATCATTATTTTACAAACATTTCTGTATTTTTTCACAGTGTTGACAGTTTTTGAACGTTAAAATATTGCACCATTGTTTCACATATTTCTCCTGGCACCCTTGCTGCAGTTTTTTATGGATTATTTTTCTTTTTTTTTAAACAATGCACATTTGACTTCACACTGCGTTTAATAAGAAATTAATAACTTGCAAATGGCAAAACATTGAGTAGAGACTTACTGATTTGGTGGATTTGTTTCTGTTTTGCAGGCCATGAGGGCCGCATAGGGATGGCAGCTGTCACTGTGAAGACAGATGCCCAGTTTGATGGAGGGAAAATATATAACCATGTGGTCAGCTACCTGCCCTCATATGCACAACCTCGCTTTATAAGGATACAGGTAATTTATTTTTACAAATACTTTACTGCATTTAAGTTTTGGAAGAAATACCAAGTATATTTAAATATTTAAAAATCAATCATTATTTTATCCTAAAAAAAAAAAGTTAATCTTTTTTAATTCTTTTATATTTTTACCTCCGCCAAGCGCCAAGCGCGCGCAAGCGCGCGAAGCGGAGGTTATGTTTTCGCCTGCGTTTGTCTGTTTGTCTGTCTGTCTGTCTGTCTGTCTGTCTGTTAGCAAGATAACTTGAAACGTTCTGAACGGATTTTGATGAAATTTTCAGGAAATGTTGATAATGGGCCAAGGAACAGGTGATTAAATTTTGGTGCCCCCGCTCCCTCCCCCCGAACTATATTCGTCATTGGACCCCAACATCCATCGCAGCGGCTCAATTTTTAGATTTTAAGCCTCACACCCCACCCTACCC